>CAJQZJ010004856.1:7539379-7552860 GCA_907164525.1 Lophiomys imhausi | reverse complement strand
CTCTGCCAAGACAGGGTAGGTAAGTCCTTCATAATCCCTGCTCTACAACAAATGTCTGTCAGAGAAACAGGACCCAAAGGCTGAAGACTGATGCAGGAATGTATGGAGAGAAAATGGGAACTGTCCAGGCAGTCACTGGTATGTCATTTCTTAGTTTTGGAAGCTGCAGGCCCTGCACTTCCTATATAAGCAGATATATTTATCCTTCTCAGGTCTCTGAGATGGTTGAAGAATAGACAGCTTGAGTCTCATAGCTAAATTTTGAGTTGTTTAGGAATCAAGAGGGTGTTATAGATCTAAGAAGATACTTTTAAAATTGTGTTGCAAGTTGAGTCAGATATAGACCTTTAAACTCGTGGAGTTGGTTAGATAGTAGAATGTTAAAGTCAGGGGCCAAATATGTATAAACTGGACATTGGGAAGGTATACTGGGCCATTTAACTCTCATAAATGTGGCATATTTATATCTGTTGTTTTGTATAGTATTTACTGTTATAAGAGAAGGAACCATCTGTTGGACTGAAAGGGGAAACTTGTGGGGGGAAGAGGGTGGAAGGGCGGGATAGGAAGGGGGAATAGGGAGGGGTTTGTGACTGAGATGTAACTTGAAGAAAAAAAATAAAGTATTTAAAAAAAAAAAGAAATAGATGCAGATACCCAAACCCAAACATTAGGCAAAAATCAGGGAGTCTTAAGGAACAGTTAGGGGAAGATTTGAGGAGCTGAAGAGATCAAGAACACCACAAGAAGACCCCACAGACAATTAATTGAGACACAATGGGGATCATAGGGACTGAACCACCAATCAAAGAATAGGCATGTACTGGCACTAGTCCCACTACACAGTTGAAGCTGAGGGGCTACTGGTCCTGAAGTGGATCCCTTAACAATTAGAGCAGGAAATATCTCTGACCTGGACACGTTGCCTCCCTCGAAACCCATCTTCCTAGCAGAGCTCCCTTGTCTTGCCTCAGTAGAAGAATGGCACTTGGTCCTGATGCAATTTGGTATACCAGAGTGGGTTGATACAGGGTGTTTGGGCAGGATTATGGCGGAAGTGTGTGGGAGAGTGGGACTGGAAAGAGGGAGGAAATGGGGTTTGGAATGTTTAATAAACAAATTAATAAAAAAGAAAAAGGTAATATATTATAAATATAAATACAATACAGAAAATACCTGACTACTATTCTCACCAGGTTAAGAACAAAGCACATACATGTGAATTAGCCAATCACAAGGCATGCTTAGTGTCCCCTGATAACAAGATACTTAGTCAGACTCACAGAGACAGATGCAGATGGATTTCTGAGGATCTGTAATAACTGCTCAATGCAAACTACATTTTTTTTGTTCATCAAAACCAAAGCTATAAATGTGTGGACATTATGACTGTGCATTATAAGTATAATTCTCCTAAACTGAAAAGAAAATGGTTCTGATGGTAAATTTCATGTTGTTTCTGCTTTATCTAAACAGAGAGATGAAAATTAATCACAGAATACCAAATTTCAGAATTTAATCATATTCTTTTGTTTCCTTAGAGCAAGGCTTAATTTCACAAGAGTCCACTATTTACAAATATTTATTATGTTACTGCCTCATTCCAAATGTTGTTGCCTGTTGTGTAAACATATGTAGGGTGCTGATATCTGAGTAATGTTAGGCATGTCAAGCCCTTGTATGAGCTCTGTCTTTCTCCTCCTTACTGTCATCCCAGAACATAACTCTTCCCTCCTTCTTGCCCCCTTTTTACTGGTATTATGATTTTTGAACTAATGCTACATTAAGATCTCAAATGACCAACAAACTTCTTTAACTTTGCAATTGTCAAATCAGTTGGAATTTCAATTTTAATATCAGTCAAGCCTGCTTTGTGAAAAGTGAGCATATCCTACTTTTCTGTGTAATTACTCATGGCACTGAAATAGTTTGGAATAAAACTAACTTTGGTTCCACCAAAAAATTAAGTATAGTAGTTGACAGTGTTAAACATAAACATAAAAACAACACCTTCAGAAGCAATTAACACATTTTCAAGTCAAGTAACTCAAATTTTTATCTGTCTTGAAACAGCATGACATATTTTCAATTTTAATCAGAAGAAAGAAGTCTATATATCTCTTAGCACTACATTAGAGGTTATGACACTGTGATTTTAGTTAGGATTTGAACCAATACCAACCTGCTTATCAACTGAGAGAACACGATTCCTAAAGAATAGAGACCTCAGTATATAACGCTGCTTGTTTAGTATGCTATACAATAATCTCATAGGTGTCAAGAATCAGTGCACTTCTGAGTTAGTTTATCATAGAGTAGTGATGCTAGCCTCACATGCAATATGTTACTGGGAGAATTAAAGTCTGTGGAGTTCCCAAAATTGTTCACATCACAAATAAAAGCAACTTTATGTTACTTGAACACATCCAAAAAATTGATACAAAAACCTATTTTTTTTTCTTGTACTTTGTCTTTTTTCCTACATCAGAAGACATGTCAAAGCATTAGCATGACATTGTTTTCTAATTGTCATATCTATTCAGAAACTTTTGTGGAATACTAAATTACTAGGAATAAAATATAATAAAATGTGTACCTTCATAAAATAACACAATAGATGAGAGATTATCACTTTTTACTTAGTTTTTTCATTTTAATACATTTTCTGCAATGACTTTTATATTAAAAAATTTGTCTTTTTATAATTTTATTCTTTTATATATTGTAAAATATATAAAGAATGTATTTCACTTCTATCTTCTTTTATCTACTGTAATGCCTATTTTTCCTCCTTGTATGTTTCTTTTCTGCACTCATGATATCCTGTTGTTTTCTGATTGAGTTTAACCAGGACCATCAGTAGGAAAATGAGTTTAGAACTGTTTGCTAGGACTTGATGATGTCATTAAGAATATCTCTCTTTTCTCCATTCTGTTCTCTATTCAGGTAGGTAGGCTGATAGATAGATAGATGGAAGGAAGAATTGGTCTATTTAGAAATATGATAGAGAAAATTATAGATGATATACTATAAATGATATAATATTGATGATAGATGATAGGTAGGTAGATAGATGATAGATAGACAGAAAGATAGACAAACAGACAAATAAATATATAGATAAGCATGCAGTGTATTCTGTCCTAAAATATTTGAACCACGTGCCTGAACCCCTCAAGTACTGAGAATATAAGAATGACTTATGATGGTTCATTTATTTAAACTAGTGAATCTACTTTTTTTTCTATTATTTTCATTTCAAATATAATAGGATTCACAATTTAGCACTTTATTTTTTTGCACTATTTTCATGCTTCCATATTTACATTTAAGGGAAAATATCTATATCTGATTAAATAAATTTATGAACTTGAATCTTTGGGGATGGAGAATCTTCAGTAGAGAATCCTACTGGTTGAGAACAGCCCTGACTGTAAGCTAGAGTTCCAATCAGCATTCTGTGTGGTCTACTTTAGCCAAAGCAGGACTTGACATATCTCCTGTGGACCTTGACCAGCATCCTGATGGAGACTGATAAGCAAAGCTGTCTGTCAAAGGTTGATTTCAGTGGTCTATAAGGTAACCAGTGATACATTTGTATGTGTTACTCTCTCTAAATAAGAAAAATGTATAAGTATAATTCTATGTTGCTTGTCTCTTTTTTATCTATGTTTTCAGAGTTTAATAATTAATATTCTCTGTATGGAAACACTAGTCTCAAAGGAACTAAATGAACATAAACATTACAAAGAATTTATTTTTCAGTTAGTCATATGAAGCACAATACTAAAAATATTAAGGATTTTTAATTATATTTCTGGATATTCTAATAAATACATCATTTCTTAGAAAAATAGAAGCAAAAGTTAGAATTACTAGTATGATTTTCAAAATACTTTCAAAAATTTCTTATAAAGCTAAGCATAGTGGCACACACCTTAAATACAGTACCAAAACACAGAAGCAGGTGATTTCTGTGAGTTTGAAGCAAGCCAGGTCTACACTGATTTCAGGCTGCCAGAGGTACATAGACAGGCCCTGCCTCAAAAACAAAACAATGAAAATAAATCAGAAAAAATAGGAAATCATTCTTTTAAAATGTTTAACATACATAGACTATTTTTTACAGAGTAGATTTTATTCATCACTAAGATTGCATTCAGAACTTTTGTTTTTGTGTAAGTTGCCCCTGCCTCTTTTGTAAAAAGAAGAAATTCAGGTCCACATTGAAACAAATATTTTCATCATGTTAATAGTTATTGTTTATGTAAAAGGGAGAGGAAGGAGGAGACTGTAATTTAGATGTAACTCCAAGAAATAAATAAATGTAAAAAAAAAAAAGCACTACTTTTTTTCAAAAGAAAAAAAAAAGAGTACTTGGGGATGCTTCTCGAGGTGAAATCTTTTTTTTTTTTTTTTTTTTTGGTATGGCTTTTTTAAATCCTATTTTTTGCTCACTTTTGAGTCTTTTATTTTTTTATATCTTACCTCTAAATATTTGTATTTTATTGCTATTCAAGTTCTTCTTTCATTTAACTGAGAAATGTTTGTTCATATTCTTTTTTATAATAATTTATTTTTTATTTCTTCAAGTTACATCTCAATCTCAATCCCCTCCCTACTCCGCCCTCCAGTCCCACCCTTCCACCCTCCTCCTCCTCAACCCCCCATCCTCTTCCCTTCTTTTTTTTTTAGTTTAGGTATTTCTTTTTCCCCCCAACAGCTCTCCCTTTCAGTCCAAAAAATGGTTCTTTTTCTTATAACTACAAATACAATACAAAACAACAGAAATAAATAGGCCACGATTATAAGAGTTATATGGCTTAGCATACATTCCCAATGTCCAGTCCATATGTATTTGGCACCTGACTTTAACATTCTACTATCTAACCATCTCCATGAGTTTAAAGTTCTATATCTAACTCAGCTTTCATACTAACTTGCCTCATAATTTTAAAAATATCTTCTTAGATCCAGAACACCCTCTTGATTCCTGCCTAGCTCTGCCAAGACAGGGTAGGTAAGTCCTTCATAATTCCTGCTCTACAACCAATGTCTGTCAGAGAAATGGGGCCAAATGGCTGAAGATTGATGCTATAATGTATGGAGAGAAAATGGGAACTGTCCAGGCAGCCACTGGTATGTCATTTTTTAGTTTTGGAAGCTGCAGGCCCTGCACTTCCTATATAATCAGATATATTTATCCCTCTCAGGTCTCTGAGGTGGTTGAAGAATAGATACCTAGAGTCTCATAGTTAAATTTTGAGTTGTTTAGGAATCAGATATCAGTTTTCTAAGATACAAGCAACATTTGTTTATCGAAGTATACGGAAATTGATAGTTGGTCTTCAAAAACCTCAAGAGATCTGTAGAATATGGCACTCAAAGATGTTTTCTTGACTTAAGATTCTATCTTTCTTGCATGGTATTTGTTTTGTTCCTGGGTGTCTTGTCCTTAAGAGATTGTAGCAGATCAGTGTTCCCTGTAGGAAAACCTTATGTGGTCCTGGTAGGTGTAGGCACTTGGGGTTCCAGATTAGATGTGTTTCTGAGTATTGGGAGATGAGACATAGGAATGGGGAAGGGCTGGGTTGATGGAGAGGCTTCACAAGAGAGAGTAAAGCAGTGTGTCCTAGCAGAATCTGTTTCTATAGTTCTCTGGGAATGAGGACTAAAGAGCTTAGTATGAGACAGAGGAATGGGACTTATAGGAATAAAAAAAGAAAAGATCTGCAGTCAATTACTTACATCCCTGGATGGAGTTGCCTGTGAGTTCCCAGAGAGTTTTTGCTAGAGTTTGAGGCTTGGACAAAGAAATGAGATTGACAGGGGAGATATTTTAAAGGGGAAGTAGAAGGAGAACATCTATGTGATCTATTTGAGAAGGGTACAGGAGGGGAAGTGAGGCTGCAGTAGGTGATCTCCTGCTAAGTTGGAGATGAGATTGTGGAATTGACCATGGAGGAGCAGAGGGAGTGGTGAAGTTCTGCAATTGGTCTACTTGCTTCCTTGCCCAGTATGGCCTATGGATTTCCAGGGAGTAACTGAAGGTGTTGTGTAGTGGGACAAAGAAATGTGTTGGGGTAGGGAGTTGGGGAGGGAAAGACCTTAAGAATCCATTATAGATCAGTTGGGGGTGGTATGCTGCAAGTGTTCCATTTGGTGTTGTGGTGAGACTCAGGATTTAGACTGGGTGGAATGAAGGGAGAGGTGAAGATCTGAAATTAGCCTACTTGCTTTCCTGGCAGGAGTGGCCTGTGAGTTTCCATGGAATGGCTGGAGGATTTGAGGGCTGGGAGAGCCAACAGAGTGTGGTGGAATATCTATGAGAGGAAGATCTCTGTTGGGGAGGGTGACAGTTTCAACAGGTGGTATGATACAGAGCTAGGATGAGACAGGGAATTGGATTTGGAAGAGCTGCAGAAGGATGAAGATCTGCAGTTGGCCTACCTGTTTGCCTCTCTGTATTGGTGTTAGTTTTGCTACTCGGTGCCGGATAGACTTAATGATCTGAATGAAATAATGAGTGATGAAGTAAGTTAAGAGGGGAAGAGCTGAATGTTCCACTAGGAATGAGGCAGGAGACGCTGCTGAAAGTGTTGCTGCAGAGGTGGGGATGAGATGTAGAATTGTTCTTAGAGGAATAGAGAGATGTAGAAAAATAATTAATTAAATTATGTTGGGCGCCATTTGTAGAAATAATTAAATTATTTATCAGTATTTATATTATATTTAATTGGTTTGGCGTCTAATCCTTAACCATCCATTATCAAAGAGCACACAGATACCACGTGGATTTTAATAAGCCTTGGCCTGAATTGTGCAATCCTTGCCCATCTAAGCTAGCTCATAATTCTATTACCCAAATATGACCCCATATATACATACATCCCCTGGGACTGCTGTTCTCCATGATATGCCGATGTTTCTGGCCATGTGGAATGAAGTTCTTTTTTTAACCCACGGCATGTGTCTTCTTCCTGCTTCTGGCTGGAATGTCTTAATTCTCTTTCTAAAGTACAGGCTTCCTGTTCCAATCTCAGGAAGTTCCACCTTTTTCTGTCCTTGCCCAATCTCAGACCTTGGCATTATATTTAACCAATCAGAGTCAACGTAAGCAACAGACAGCAAGCAGGACCAATTAATTAACATTTAGAATGCTTACCACTATACCGTCAGAGAGAGGTGAAGATCTACAGTTATCCTAGAGGCTTTTCTGAAAAAAAATCAATATTTTTTCTTTATTAATGTAATTTTACACCTCCCTCATCAATGTAGCTTCTTCTTTTCAGCAAATGTAGACCATTATAGAAAACCAATGGTAGTTAACGTGCACAGAATAGATTATAATGGGTTGTTCAACCCCAATATATTATTCCTCCAATTCAATTTCTATACATAAAGCTTGGGGAATATCTTGTAAGAGGGAATGGAAGTATTTTTTTTCTAAATTTTAATTTTTTTTATTACTATTACTTCAAGTTACATCTCCATCACAGTCCCCTCTTTCCATGCTCCCCAGTTCCACCCTTCCACCCTTTCCAACCTCTTCCATCTCTTCCAACCATAGTGGGTTGCCCCCACACATCAACCCCCCTCAGTTCAACAGTCATATGAGTGCACTGGGGACCTATATGGCAGCTCTATTAAGGCAAAGTGCCTCACTAACAGATAACAAGGTCTATGTTCCTGTTCCTTCTGGTTTGATGATTGTAGGATAGTTATCCTGTACTATGTGGCTAAAATCCAATTATAAGTGAGTAGATGCCATGTTCATCTTTCTGAGTCTGGGTTAGCTGACTCAGGGTGAATTTTTCTAGTTCCATCCATTCAGCTCCAAATTGCATGATTTCGTTGTTTCTGATAGCCGAGGAGTATTCCACTGTATAAATGTACCCGGTTTTTTTGTTTGTTTGTTTGTTTGTTTGTTTTTGTTTTTTTTTTTATCCTTTGTTCAGTTGAGGGACATCTGGGTTGTTTACAGTTTCTAGCTATTACAAATAAAGTTGCTATGAACTCATTTAGTTTGGTGAGGAATCATTTGGATGTATACCCAGGAGTGGTATGTCTGGGTCTTGATGTAGACTTATTCCACGTTTTCTAAGGTATTGTCACACTAGTTTCCATAGTGGTTGTACAAGTTTGCACTCCCACCAGCAATGGAGGAGTGTTCCCCTTTCTCCACAGCCTCACCAGCATATGCTGTCATTTGAGTTTTTGATCTTAGCCATTCTGACAGGTATGAGATGAATTCTCAGGGTCGTCTTGAGTTGCATTTCTCTGATGATTAAGGATGTGGAGCATTTCTTCAACTGTCTCTCAGCCTCAGTTTTTTATTGAATTATTTGGGAAGTATTATAAGAACCAGACAACCAGGACATTGCTTATAAGATTGCACCATCCACATATGATAGGAAAACTGTACCCATGAACTTTCAACAATATGATGGTCTAAACAAGACCTACATAATTATAGTAGTTGGCAAACTAACACTGAATGGGGAAATTGTGCAGTATTCCTCAATGAAGAACTATAAACTATCAGTGACTGTTGAGACAGAAAATCAGTCTTTGCCAAGGATGAACTTCCCAACTGGCTATCCAATACTAGTGGTCAATTCTAAAAATATACAAATATAAGTGATATTAAATTGGCTCACAGGCTTTATTTATACCTTTATTTGTGTATTTATATAATATACATATTTATATAACAATAATAGTTTTGAAAAAAGGTAATGCATGTGAGAAGAAGCTTGTGGTATAGGGCACATGGAGGATTAGAGGTAGGAAATCAAAGAGAAAATTTTGGGAATAATATACATATGAAATTAAAATAATAAAATAAGTGATATCAAACTGCCAGATTATCTTTGGATACTATAGTTCTTACAGTGTTAAATTTTCTTTCTGCCTAAACAGGAAGTTTGAGAATTTAAACTGCCACTTTCAATGTAAGGTCAGATGTCACTTTTTTCCTATATGTGGTATTTGGGGAAATTCTATCCTTATTCTTATCAAAATCATTCAAATTACTGTTTTGGAAGTGGGTTCAAGCAGATGGTGGGCAGAAGGGAATGTGAGCATTTATCTCTATGGCATTTGGATGAGGAAGATTTCAGGTATAAGTCTGTGACTCGTCTTAGTCAATGGAAGGATGATTAAGCCGTGATATTATAGTCTTTCCTATCTCACTTAGTACAATTATGGTCTCCATCCTTAGAAAAGAGAGAAAACCCAATTTTCTGGGCTTGTGCCTCTTTGTGCTGGGCCATTCTGACATTCACTAGCAGCCTTTTCTGGGGCTCTATGGATCTGTAACAACAATGAATTTGGTCATTCCTGTACACACACTATGTACCTTTTCTCTTGTTCTCCCTCCTCTTTTTATAAAATATCTCATTTTCTTATTTATTGTAGGAAAGTTTAGTACAGAATCTAATGTTAAAAAGGCCTTCCAGTTTTTTTCACAAATACTGTTGATGGTCTTTTATTCTTCACTACTATTTTCAGCTGAATTGAGATCTACAAAATAAATTGTACATAACTTTGCATTGACCCAAAGACAGATTGCTTCTTGTTCATAATTCTGCTTTGATTCCCTTTCCAACAAGAAAGGTAGCCCACAAAATTTTCTTCTGACAAGCCTTCTGAACAGCTTTCTAGCTACTCAAGGTGTATCAAAAAAAAAAAAAAAAACAAAAAAAAAAAAAAACGTTCCAGGTACTACTTTATCCCTTAAATTAATGTGATCACTGAAAATAGATGTGAAAGGAAGACTTGTCAACAATTACCTGCAGCAAATCAATTACTATTAGAAATCTTGCTTTTACTGAAAGTTCTGACTTCATTGAAATATCTGTTCACATATAAATCAGTATTTATAGGCAATTCCTCCTCAGCTTCAAACACTTTTTACTTTTAAAACAATGTATAAACAATGAGAACTTGTCAATTAAGTCATTAACATCATTTCACATAATTAAAAAAATCAGTGATGTAAATTATTCAATTATTCATGCAATACCTTACCAACTTCCCTTTTTGATGTTAGGAACACATTTTGTATTTATGTCCCTATGACAGTTCCATTCCTGCCTCTCTTCCCAGTCTCTCCTTGCCACCCACCTCCCCAACAATAATCCTTTGAACTAATCACAACTGGCACAAAAAAAGTCAATGAAATTATTCATACAGATTATTTTTTTATAAGAGAGCTAAAAGACTGAATGTTTTAAATATTTTAAAGTTATTGGCTATATTTTTGTGAATGAAACATATCAATATTGAATTCATTATATAATATATATATATATATTATTGATTTGGGATTCCAAATATGTAATGGGCTCTATTTGAAGTTGTTCTATTGTTTCTGTAAAGAAGCTTTTACATACCATACAAAGTAAACTACTGATTGACTTGAAGAAACATTATGTTGTATAACCAAGAACTTCAGGAAGAGTTTAGTAATTGTATATGTTCAAAAGTGTTCTTATGTGTCTCTAATGATTGAACTTTTATAAGTTCCCACTTCATAGAACAAGGAAGTTTTACTTATTTCAGTCTTTCTTCCTTCCTTTCTTTTTGATATAGCAGCAAAATATTTTTAACCTTTCAGTGTTTCTTTGTGAGTTTTATATCATCTACTCCAATTCTACTCATCTACCTGCCCCTTCATACTCACCCCCTACCCTTTCAACCTCCCCCAAAAGAAAATAGAAAACAAACAACAAAAAGAAATGTTTCACTGTGGAAGCTATAGTATGTCAGTGTTTTATGCAATATACCCTTTTGTCTACACATCTTTACTTACAAATGTTCATTGCAATGAGTCACTAGTCTGGTTTGAGCCCTCTGTATCCTGCTGCACTATCGTTATTGGTCCTTACCAGAACTCCTCTCATATATGCTATTGTTGCCCTCTGCCATGGAGATCTTACGGATTTCGATCTGAAGGGCTGGCCACTTCATGTGCTCCCACATTTCACAGGTAGTGTAGATGTTGGGGTGAGTCAACTCAAAGTCCTGAATCTTGGCCCAGTTGGTTGCTGTTGATCAGACCTCCTGCTTTTCCACACCCACACCACCGTGGTGAGCTTGGCTAGCTCACCCAAATGCCACACTCAACAAGGGGTAGGGCTATTTCTCTTGCTCTCATACACTTGGGGTCATGTCACCTGCTCCAATGCCACCAGGGTGGCATTGCCCTAAGAGTTGCAAGGTCAAAGGCATATTATTAAAGGAGATATTAGGCCTCTATCCTTCCTTTTTTTGTTTTTAAGATCACAACTATAATGTTTGTCCTTTCTATGTGCTATAGAGAGATAAATCATGCTATCACAGGTCTAAAATAAGAGGACCTATTGTTTGATGCATTGAAACCCTATGTGAGATAAAAGTAAACCTTACTTGTCTGTACATTAATGGTGTTATGCTCACAGTGACAAAGAGTTGACATTGATGGTGTTGTCCTTTCTCACAGTGACAGCAAACTGAGTGACACTGCATACATAGAGAAAAAGGCCTGTCACCACTAGCTCAAAGGGGCATAAGTCAGAGCTTGTTGGTTTGATATTTCCCTATAGTGGAAAACAAAATGAAATAAGGCTGAACCTCCACATGTCAGATAAAATTTAAAAAATAAGATCAATCAGAAATGATCAATTATATAACTTATCAGACCATAGAGGGCACTGCTGGAATTCCTAGACCTGCTCTTTCTTCCCTTCCTCACTTCCTCCATCTCCAACATCATGGACTTGCTCCTAGTTAGAGGACAGCATGTCCTCCTGCTTCCTAAACTGTTAAACACGTTTTTGAGCTAAGGATTTTCCAAGCCCAGGAAATTTGCATTTTAATAAGGATCTGAAACTCCTTTAGAACCTAAAGCCAAGCAGTTCTAACACTATACTACAAGGTAAGGCTCTTGCAATTTAATTCACAGTAAAACAAAATGCACTCATGGAGGTGAGAGGTGCATAATTTAACCTCCCACATTGCCAGTCCTATTTTACCAAAATCAGAGTGGGAGACTTGATAACACTTCAAAGTTACTTTTCTTTCAGACTCTTTGTAAGTGGCCTACAATAAGCATTAAAAAATGTTCTTCTCTGAACCATTTCATTAAAATTTTACTCCAGCCAAGTTATTCATACTAAATTATATATTTGTAAACACAGAAACCAATAATCATGTATCCACTTGTACAGATCACATTCTCTTTTTCTCTCTGATGGTTGAGTGCATAGACTCCATGGTGTCCTGTCAGGAAAGTGTCCAAATATCACAATAAGTTAACTGAAAAAAAAAATGCATTTGGTGCAGCTTGTCTTTCAAATAGAGATCACTAATAGTCTTGAAGCAAAAAATGCCTACTATTATCACCTCTAAAAAATCAAGTACTAAATAATTCAAATATAAATTCTTTGTATATGCTTAGTACAGTGTTTAAAACTCACTTTCTTTTTTCGGGTCACTGATGTTTGAAGAAATGAAACAAGTGGCAAATTATGAGGTGGAACTAACATCTTCATAGATGAATAGGGGGATTCAGGTGCACTTGAATATGATTGATACACTGTAGAATTAGACATATAAATAGGACAAAGATGGATAGCAATGCAAAAAAATGTATGTTTTATAAATACTGCATATGAATTGAAGAATAATGCTTAAATACATAATAAAGCAATTCTATTTGTGTAAGATGGCATTGGATTTCATTGCTTAATAAAGAATGAGTAACTGAGTGAGTCACTGTTGTTTGGAGGATTTATTACATCACTATTCAGATATTACTGAGATGTCCCATATAGGCAACTGAGTAAATCTGGGAGCAGGAATAGTGCTTCTCCCCAGAGAAGAGCATACCAATTGGATGTCCAGTGCCAATGGACATATATACATATGTCTGAAAACATAGATACATAAAAGTAACATTATGTGGATTCACTATGTTATATATACACACAAATGCATATATGTATATAATAACAATTATAGAAAAAAGAGGCTATCAATTTGAAGCATCTGAGCATCTGTATATGCTTTTAGGATGTTAAATGAACCTTAAAAAGTTTAAGTAGAGATCATGCCACGTTTTCTCAATGAGTGCTACCCACTCACCTCCTAAAATCATAGATTTTGTTTCTTTCCTTGTCGAACTGAATGATTTTTGTGACCACCACAAATTTGATTATTTTAAAATTTGTGATACATTTTATGTTCCTATATACAGTTTTATATTTAGTAACGATTCAAGTTTTATATTTAGTAACGATATATTTTGCAAGAATTTTCAAATAAAAGATTAGATGAAAATTCTTGCAAAATATATTTGTTATGTAAATATCTGCCCAGATCTTCATCTTCAACTCTTCATTTATCCTGAATGCACATCCACTTTCTTTCTTTTTCTTTTTCTATCTATTTATCTATCTATCTATCTATCTATCTATCTATCTATCTATCTATCTATC
>CAJQZJ010004856.1:7515048-7538210 GCA_907164525.1 Lophiomys imhausi | reverse complement strand
ACACACACACACATTCTTTTCCACCCTAATCCTTAGAAACCTCCTATTAGTAAAGGAAGCCTAATCTATTTTATTTTCTCATGTTTCCAGGGATTTATTTTCTTATAAATCTTACATCCAATAGTATTTGCTTATTTTTTTTTTTTTGTGGAGGGGTAGAATCATGCATGCAGAAAATCTATTAGTTTAAATAAGTAAACAGTAAAAAATAAAATAAAATAAAAACAAAACCTGCTCAGGCCAAAAAGATATTCCCACAGGACATTTGAATTTAAAACACAGAGTTCAAGCACATTATTGAGCCAACAACAGTGTCACGGGCTAATACATTATATAATTCACAAGTTATTTTGAATAATGTCTCTATCAGCATCTTCTTCACCTTCAGATTCTTGAAAAATACCCAAGTGGAAATGAGAGTTTTGCATTAGTTTTAATATTATATAATTTGAATATATTTTATTTGAGGGGGGTGTTTTTCTCTAAAACCTTTTCCCTTAAATATTTTCCAATGGACCAGCCATGTTTTCATCCTGTTCTCTAGTATTTGTTGCTGTTTTAACTTGTGGCTAAGGCTAACAAATAGGAGATAGTTAAGAAACCTTTGCTAAACAAATAAACCACATTTCCCTTAACAACAAAAAATAAAAAATGTGGTTTTGTGTGTGAAAACACAACAGATATCGCCAACCACATTTATTCTGCTTATATTATATGTACAGAGAATCAAGGAAAAAAACAACAAAGATTATGAGATGGGTGACTAAAGGGATTGGGAAGAAAGAGAACAAACACATGAGAATATAACACTTCAGAGATGGTGGGTCTATTTGTGAAGACTGAATACAGTCCCTTTGCATGGTGCACACTTGCTGTGCTACTGAGATACACTACAACTAAAGGAGATGTGCACTGTCAATAATCTCTAAGTCTGAATGGCTGCTAAATTTAGGATTAATTTGTTTTTCAAACCAAAAGCATACTGCTTAATTTATTTTTTTATATAATATCTAGGGCAGCCAATAAATGTCTAAGGAAAATGTCAAAGCATTCTAATCTTTTATTCATTCAAAGATTGAGTATATCAAAATCATGTAAGAAATGTAAACATCATTCAGGAATAAAATACTTCTCAAGGAGGAAGCTTGTCAGAAGGTGGCAGTACAGTACTTCTTTCCAAAATGAAATGCAAGTACAAAAATTACCAGTGTAGGGTTTTCCAGATGCAGGCTTGGGCATCACAGCTAGTCATGAACTTCCTTCATCCTTGAGCGCAGGTCTCACTAGGGGAGTAAATGTGTCAAGTGCAGTCCAGATGTGGAAATTTTAATTGGAAACATCCCATGCCTGCTAAATCAGCCTTAGATACTTTTATCTACAATTTTTTTTTTAATTTGAGTGATGTTTAGCATTTTTGATCATTCTATACACTTTCTGTATGGAAAAAATATTTTTAAAATAATGGGGCTTTTAAGTGAATTAAATACATATCACATTATATTCAAGAAGTTTCCATTTATGATTTCCAAATGTCTAGTGTTAGCATAAATCCAATCTACATTCTTAGCTTAGTTACAACCTTTGGTAAACATTGAATCAGAATTAATTATGGAAAGTATATTCATATGGAAGAAAATAAAGTAAGGAAATTTACTTCCCTAGCAGGTAGTGAAGCAGAGGACTTTATTGGTAGTATGTTTTAGAAAGAAAATGATTTTCCCTTTGGCTTGGAGACTATGGTGCACTGACAGTAACAGAACCAGTCAGGAAAGCAACATGACTCTGGAGCAAGTTATCATAAGTATAGAAATGACTACCTGCTAAAATGTGCATGAGCACATTGACAGAATGGGAATTAGAAGGTCTAACTTTCAGTTTAAGACATCACTTTAATGGATTCAATTATTGTGTGTAGATTAACAGACCAGCATAAAAGCAAAACCTGTCTGTAGATGCTGCTAGATATAGTGGTTGCAAGAACTCACAGCTTGTAATTATGTACATAAAATTCACTGACAATCAGAATACAAAACATCTCATTACATATTTCATTTATATTTGTGTTTATTAAAATTGGAACTGACAGAAGGTTTTCTTTTTCTGTGAATTGTAAATTTCTTTAGGTAATTGATGAACATTTACAAAATCTGTAGAGCATAAAAATAAGCATGTGCAGTGCTAATACATTTTATCCTATGATACTTATATAACTGATGAAGAAGGAGGAATATTCATTTCATCACATTTCAATTTATGTATTTTTGATCCACCAATGTGTAACTTTTATGGAGTTGTTGAGGGATACAGCAAAGTCCATAGCTTTACAGTCTGAGAGTGATGTTTATGACATGATTATTACAAGTGATTTAGCTTTGATTTTTTTGCTCCCTGTAGAACACGGCAGCACAAAAAATGCAAGTAATGGGTGAATGAGTTGGAAAACGCAGGTTTGCAAGGCATGCCTTGTCAATCAACATTAGAAAGGCGTTACTGGGACAAAGCCTATCATTCAAGTATCTAGGTTCCCCCCCCCCTTTTTGCATTCTGTCATTTAGTTAACAGTTTGCATATTGGATGAGTCTCAAAAACCCTTTTTTTTCCTAGAAAGGAAGGCTGCATGTGAATTCCAGGAGGCCTGTGTCTCTGGCCTCATGTTGACTCTGCCAGTGGCTGTCTTCTGATGTGGCGCTCTTAACATCATCTAACTTAGCAGGGTGAGTTGCATCCACTATGAAAGACTGATATGTAAAGGCACAGCCTCCTGTCTTCATAAGAAACAATACAGCAAACTCTGACTCCCAATTGCTATGTAAATTGATCCACAAGATCTTGAAATCTGGGATAACCTTGTCTACTCTAAAAAAGACTAAAGAACCATTCTCTTCGTGTTCTTAGCTATGTGTATTTGGCGACTACCCACAACTCCTCAAGAGCTCTGGACCTTCTCTCCTCCACTAAAATTCACTTCTAAAATTACTTTTCTTAAAGTCATGCAGCCCCATCACAGATGAGATTTTTTTTTTTTTTTTTTTTTTTTTGTTTAAAAGGCGATAGGCTCCTCGTTTTCAGCCTTGCCTGTGTGGTTACTTTCTAACTTCTTTGACATTTGGAATATCAGTCCCAAGAAAACAGAAGGCAAATGCTCTCTTAGCAAATATAAGCAATGACAGAGAAGGATTGCTATCACATGATATATAAAATAGTATATGCACACTAAATGCCTGTTCGCAGATCTAGTGCTCTTCAGGGTCAGAACTGTGTCTTAAATGTGTCCTCCAGGGCCAGCTGCTGTGGAATGCTTCAGCTGCCTGGTTTGCGAAAAGCAAAATTTGACGCTTCATTCCATCCGGTTGTAGGCAATCAGGAACTGGATCTAGTCCAGCTGAAACCAGTGGCAGTCACGCTCAAAAATCTGGCCTCTCACAGTATCTGAAGAATCATATTAAAAATAAATGTGAGAAAATTCATGTTTGTGTCCTGCCATCATTCATGGAGTGCAATTCGTTCTGTTGGATACACTTAGAATTAGAACTGAGGTGAGGAAGCAATGCACCAAGGGTTGGAATGGAATTAATGAACTTACTGGAAGGCCAAAGTTATTGACTTCTTTCCTTAGACTTGTGAGAACACGAACAGCATTTTACTGCCTTAAATTTAAAGGAAGTCCTAGCAGAACTTGATCACCCTGGCATTTCAAGGTTTCCACCGTTTTCTAGCTGTATGGAAGTGACTCACACTGACCAGTACAACATTCTTATGAATCTGTGTTTGTTTCTATATTATACATATACGTAGCACTGAGAAAGAAAGCCTTTAGGAAATCTGTGACAGGATCATCGTGTAACCCATTCATATGTATTTATATTGTATCAGGTGGTTTTGAATAAATCACAGAAAATGTTTAAGGGATGTTGTTAACATTTTACTGCTTGGTGATTTGTAACAGCTGGAATGAGAAGGATTTGTACCATTTGGCTTAGAATAAATCATATAAAAGGCCTCTCCTTAAAACACTTACACTTGTTAATTTTACTCTAAAGAAACTGAAAATAAATGTTTTTTTGATACCTATCTTATAGGCATCTGAAATCAGTATTTTTGTGATCTGTAAATTAGTATTATGCACACACATATTTTCTCAAGAACTGCTGTCTTCTATTTTTCATGATTGCTTATATTTTAGGTTATTGCCTCAGCTGCTATGACACCAAAAGGAAAGATTTATAGAAATATTTACTTTCTGAAAAAATATTTTGGATATGTATCAACATTTATATAATTACACTCTAATTCACATGATTATTCAGAATTGCTTGAATGCTGGGAACTGACATTTGTTTTCAAATAGATTAAAAATTCCAAGCATTCTCCAAATGATGATTTTTGAATAAAATATTATCCTGATCCCAATAATCTGAAGAAGGGATTTTGAAGCGATTGTAATTATGTAATGACTCTCTGTACTTGTACTTATATGCCACCTACATCTTATACAGGGTCAACCACATCAAGAGGGTGGAATGTTTCTGACCTCCAGCAGGATTGATACATGCATTACAGAGCTTTGTGGTTTCCGTGTTGGGAAGAATGATGACCCTGTAAAGACTCTGAGTCCTAATCCCCAGGAAGGAACTCAGGCAGCCTAGAGAAGGTGAGAACAACAGCAATAGCAACAAAACCATGGAGAGGTGATTGCTTCTGAAGACCCTCCAGAAGGAACCGCATCTCTGGCAGTAACTGGATTTTAACCCATGGAAACACCACAAAAACTTGAAATCTCCAGAATAGTATAAAACTTCACATTTCTGTAAGGTGTTACACTCCTGGCAATTTGTTGCATCAGCAATGGAAAACAAATACAGTTGTCTCAATATTCAATTTACAATGTTGCTGAATGACGTTTAGTCACATAGCCCTTTCCTCATTATCTTTGTGCATATTTTGTTCTAATTTTTAGGACTTAGGCTAAATTATTCTCAGATTGATGTGGCTGAGTGTGTCCTAGACACACTCATAAGCCAGAATGGTTTACACTAATCATGAACAAAGCAAAAATAAATTGTCAGCAGTCAGCAAAAGCCCATAACATGATTTTTCTAGAGAAATTTTCTTAATCAATTATAGGTTGGTAAAATACAACATATTAAGAGATGAGGGGAGGTGCTTATATTAATTAGTTTTCATAATCTAGGGAAATACATTACAGATTTCACAGGGTTAAGAAGGAATAAAAACTGAGTTGTCACTCAGAAACTAAATAAAATGATGCATTTACATTCTGCAACTTACATCTTTTTTTTTTTTTTTTTTTTTTTTTTTGAGACAGAGTTTCTCTGTGTAACAGCCCTGGCTGTCCTGGACTCACCTTGTAGACCAAGTTACCCTTGATCTCACAGAGATCCACCTGCCCCTGCCTCCTGAGTGCTGGGATTAAAGGCGTACACTACAACACCCAGCTACATTCTGCATCTTATGATTTACTCCCATTCAAGAATTTGGCCACTGTTAGGAATCAGGGATCTCCACAGAAAGCTGGAGCTTTCAGTAAAGATAGGATTCTTTAACACTAGCTGCCAAGAAGGGACACATTCCCACTGTTGCCTCTTGTTGCATATCCTCCTTCTGAGCATGAGCTACATCCCCTGATCAAGGCCCTGTTACTCCTCCCAACCCTTCCCTTTTTCCCCTCCACCTCCAGTCAGAGGCCTCTGTACCCCCTCACCTCCCTAAAGAAACTTCCCATATTTGTTGCATGGTGTGAGTTTATGGATTCTGCCACATAGCTCTGACAGCACAGACTGTGGATGGATCCCTGATTGGTAGATACCATACCAAGAGTTTATCCATCCATTGTCAAACTGCAGCCACCTCTAGGAGCACTTTTAAAAATCATATACTAAGTTTGTACCCAAAATTTGTGCCTTTGCTTTCCAAACAATTTTTTTTTTTTTTTTTTTTTGTGCTCACACTGTCCAACTGTGTTGGTGACATGTCCCGATGTACTTCTCCATGTTCCCTGGCTATATATTGTTGTTCATTTCCTGAGCTCTAGTCAAACACTGCTGCTGTGGTCTTCATTCTTTCTCGGCTTAGGCTGTAAGCAGTCTTAACAAGTTATGAGTCGTTAGGCAAATTCTGTGTGTTGATGGATTCCATATTTTACCTCCATTCTCTATCTTACATACAGCTAAGTCTTGACTTAACCTTTTAGCCCCATCATTCTAGCTCACGCCACTATAATCTCTCATCTGCATCCGAATGAATAACATACTCTTTTGTAAAATTCTAATTTTATGATTTTTCTGTATAATGACATCAATATAGCACACACTTGGATGTATTTTAAAAGTTAAATCATATTGTATCGCATCTTTGCCTATGATTATGCTCAATTTCCATTTCCCAGAATCAGGCTCAAATGTCTAACTTGCTCTTTTGTGTGACCTGGTTCCCACACCCATCTGCAGCAGCGTGGTCACATTCCATTCTCTGTTCTTCATCATTATCTCTTCGAGGTATTTCTTATCTCTTTTCCCTTCTCCTCCATCTCTAGTTATGTGAATACTGAATTGTAATAGAGAAATCATCTTTACTACTCCACTAAAATGCCTTCTTATTTTTTAATACAAAGTAGATTGTGTTTATGCATATTCTGGATGGCCTATGTAAATACAAACACTTATGTCTCAGATAGTACAAATGTTTCCCTCCACATCTCAGTACATAGCACACACACTTCTAAGTTTAGAAAGGTCATTTCAGTCCCTTAAAGGTTTGTTGTAATTATTAAGAAAAGTATGATGAAAATTTATATTTACTTAATTAACTAAGACATTGAGTTGCAATTTAATCTGTGAAATAGTTCTAATGATAATGAACTACTGCTAATTTTATTCAAATTCTTTCTCTGATGTAAAAATGTGTTTTTAACTAGAAAAATACACCCACAAAACCTGCCATGAGCATATTTATACATGTTATTTATATACTCTGCTTTGAATAAAGAGATTCTTATGAGATTGATAGCAATGCATTTTAGGTGATTTGGAAAATTTAGTTTCTTAAATTGAAAAGTTAACTGTTGATCTTAAATTAGCTATTAAAGGTTTAGACTGAATACTAAGTTACATTTCAAACATGAGAAATACAAACTGAAATTATATAGTGCAGGTAAACAATTGGGTTTGATCCATTTCAGATTTAATTCTAGTAAATTTGTGTGCTGCTAGAACCTCAGTGATCTATGTTTTATTCAGCCACAACAAAATAATATGTAAAGAGTATGTATTTCAAAGCATATAAATATGCTGTCTCTGTCTCTCCTATAAACACTTTAATTAATTTGAACAGAATGGTTGAATTTGAGGGTTTCTTTAGAGCTTGTGTTTCTAAAGTGAGTTTTAGCTTAGCTGTAATTCAATTAAACTGCAAATTCTCAGCCGTTTTCTTGGTGCTTCCAGTCACTTAATTGAAAAAAAAAAATAAGTGTACAAGATTATAAGCAATATCTCCTACCAAATAATCCCCAAATAAAAATATTTAAAACATTAAAACTTACATTTATGAACAATAATAAATCAGATTTATATTTAAAATAGACATTAAAATATTCATAATCATTGAAAACATACATTTCTGAACTATGAATTTCTAAGATAAACCATTATTTGGTTCTAAGCCTAATTGCTGGGGCATATTAGGAAGATTTAAGACCATTCAAGAAAGACATATTCTCATATGGTCATGAGGGCAGTTTATCATCTTAATTTTACTTTTGGAAAAGGAACAAATTAAAGCTCGGTTCATAATAGTTAGCAATTTGTATAATGACTTTTTACCCCATATCGTTATTAAAATTTGCCATTCAGATTTATTCTATTTTTGTAAAATTCCCAGTTTTACAGTGACACTTATTCTTTTAAATTGTTTATTTATTTTACTCTATGTGTAGTAGTGTTCTGCCTGAATGTATGGTTGTGCACCATGTGCATGCACTCCATGCAGGCCCTAAAGAAGGCTGAAGAGTACATCAGATACCCTGGTGTTGCTGTTAGAGATGGCTGTGAGCTGCTGAGCGGTTTCGGGAAACAGAACCCAAGTTCTTTCGAAGAGCAACAAGAGTTCTTAATTACTGAGACATTCCTTTTGGCCCCATTCTTGTTGTTGTTGATTGGGTGGTTGTTTTGTATTGCTTTTTGTTTGGTTTTTGGCTGTATGTGACAAAGTGTGATTTTTGGGCACCTGAGTTGGTCAATTAGGGGAGAAGTAGAGAGGTAAGTCACAGGACTGTCAGTGGGAATGAAACTTGAAGTGTGCACTCCAAGCAATATTGAAGCAACAATTCCACAAGCCACTCTTTAAGGGCATCAGCAGACCTTAAGTTGCTCAGGCATTCTATTAAAGGACAAACCACATCACAGAAGTATTCAGTGTATGAACCAGAATAACGCTACATGAAAATCCACCTCAAAGAAGTTGCACCACAAAACAACCCCTTGTCATAAGATCGCTTGTCTTTGCTGACAAGGGGAAATGGCCATGTCTATTTCCTCATCTCCTGACACATTGGGTTTAAGGAATTTGCTTATGTAAATAAGAGATGAATAAATGTATTTTGAAAAGTGTCTTCTTTTTTGATTCTGAGTTTTACTCTCGTATTCTGTAGGTCGATTTCGAAGTCAGTACGTGGCAGCATATGGCCTTGAATGCAGTGTCTCCTTCCTCTGCTTCCTGAACGCTGCGGTTAAGTTATGTGTTGTTATTTCAGTCACTGTGCTTTTCTATTGCAGTCTTAATAGATTCCTAAAAACCATATACAGTCTAATAAAATATTATCATGAATGTTTCCAATATTATAATAGGTAAAGTTTGAACTAGCCATGTTTTTCTTGAGTATATGTTTCATATTACCAAAAATTATTCTGACAGTAGTCCAAAAGAATGTGCAATTCCCAGAAAAATATTTCATGATGTATTTTGTATATTTTATGAAAAAGTGTACTTTAGAAATACCATTTTCACAGTAGTTTTTAGGAATTAAGATGGGAGATTATTCAAGTTGGCACCATGCAAAGAGCACTGTATCTGAGTAGAAGGTGAATAAGATTAGTCACTGTGGAGTGAATGGGACGTCCAGCAGGTGACTGTGAAACACAAATGGTGTTTGCATTTCTTCGGTCAACAATGAGTCTGGTTACCATGAGAATCTGTTCACAAAATTCCCAGAAGACCACCCTGAGATCAGCCAGCTCTTTACTTATCTGGAGGGGCGCACTGGCCAGAGCATATCTAGCCCATGAACGGATCCAGCCCATGGCTCCAACCACAGATCAGTGGCCTCGCCTGTCTGCCTGATACACAGCCTCCACATGGACCTAACCAGGCAAAACAGCAGGACCACAAGAGCAAATGTATGTAAGATTTTCTTTTCAGAGTTCACAATATAGCGGCGCATGTCACATACAGCTGATTGGCAGAGACCAAACCCAGGAACAGCAAAGCAATCAGGAGCCAAGACTGACTGCAAATGCAGGTAGACATAGTGTGTTCCCCACAAACATTGGGGCAACTCACTCACCTGAGCTCCCAGGATTTTAAGGCAGTCAGCAACAGGCATGCTGGCTGCTGGCAGGGAATGTGATGGAGATGTAACTTGAAGTAATAAATAAACGTTAAAAAAATGGATGTGAGAGTGTGATTACACCTGCATGAGTTCCTCTCTAAACTCTATTTTCTGAGGAATAAGTCTTCAAAACTCAAAGAAAACATTTATAGAACAAAATAAATAAATAAATATAGATAAAATGACCCTTACTTCAATAAAGGAATAATATATATATATATATATATCACATATATACATACAAAATATATACAAACATATAATATATAAAATAAGGCAAATATATAAAAATATATATGTCTTTTCCTTCCAATATGTAGCAATGCATACAATGTAAGTAGATAAAATCCAGTCAAATATAACAAATATACAATTCATAGCATTCATAGTTTACAGTGTAGTTACTATAATCTTTAGTTCCTGTTAAAGGCATTTTATTATACGTAGCATTGACTTTGTGGATAGCTCCTTCCCAAACTCCAGATCATTTCTTTCTATTTCATTTCTTATTATTAATTTTTTTCTATTATTTATTGCCTGTTTTCTAAAGCCTATGCTCTGTGTTTCTCTAGACATTGTGCTCCATTGCAATGTGAAAACACCCTTGTCCTGTGTCTCCCACTAATGTCATTACATTAATGAGGAAGGCCCTTGAGTAGTTAAGAGTGAGTCAGCATTGCTTCACTGTTGTATTGTGTTCAGGCAAATTAATCACACTTGAACAACTTTTCAAAACTATGCCTCAAGAGGTGTCAAACTATTAAATATTTTTCTATTCTAAGTACTGAGTATTGTTCACTGCAGAGAATAAAGTACCACTTTTGCATATATTACTCAAACATTTTATGCTTAGTGAAACCACAATAAATTTTCTTGCTGATTACTTCTGTAATCTGAGGGTTTCCTGCTGTTTTATAGAGTCTTATTAATTTCATTCAAGTAGTAGAATTAGCACCTGTAGAGAGGCCTTTATGATTTTTTTAACTTTTATCATATTAATGGTAATCTACCCTTTTTATTATGGAGTAGATGCTTTTCTCTGTCTTCTTATCAATTTATCTGTGGTGTCCTTTGATTTAATGTTTTATTTCAAAACAATATTGGATGCAGAATAATAGATAAGAAACCTTGGTATTCAAATTAATCAGGTTTACATAATGAGCTGTGAAATCAGTTAGGCATCTCAGATTTTAAAAATAGAAATTGTGTCTTTTCTCTGATGGACAACAGATGTAGATACAATGTGACATAGCTTCGGGGGGAAATCTTATTAAAAAGCAGACATCAGTCTGAGTATGTTCTATGAACACCTTTAAACTTTCATATGCATGGAAATGAAAAACATTATTTACTATGTGTGTAAAAAAACATATTCCACGTTTTCTGGACAAGTTGATGAGTATTTGTGATGCTAGTATTTGGAATGTAGGGCAAAATATAGCAGGTTTTAAGCCTGGGCTACATAGTGAGACCACATCCCAAAAACAACAATGTGTCCTACGTGCCACATATGTCTATGTGTTTGGATGCGAACTCCTTTAAAACGAGTCAATATTCTCTGATATGTCTATTTTCATTCCACCTTGCAGTTCAGCCAGGTAAGAACAGTAGCAGGGCTGTAACAATGATAAAACTTCTCTCTGAACAAACATCATTCAATTTGCACTGGAGAAGAGACAGTAGACAAAGTTTATATATCAGTATAGCCGAGGTCATCACACAGCCTTGTTCCTATTTCCCTCTAGAATATGATAATTTAGGATCTCTTCACAGATTCTCTTCCTGTAAGATGGCAACTATGAATTTCCTCTTTTTCTGACTTTATCATTAGAGTGAGTTACTAGACTCAACAATTAGGCGTAAAATTTGCTACTTAATATCATATATACCATTTTAATGTTCATAAACAGCTTTTTATTGTGTTTCCTAATGTTAATAGACCCTATCATACCTCTGATATGAATAGCCATGTTCATATTTTAAACCACACCATTCATACTGTGGATCAGCTGCCTTGCATAGGAATTTGAAATTTATGTTCATTTTTTATAGCATTTTAATTTGTTTCTTTAGCATTCATAGTACACATTGTGATCACACTATTCAATTTTTGTCTGTCATGGGGATCAAATATTGGAACATTCTATCTCATGCATAATGTTCATCCTTTTAAATATTCTCCTTTTTTGTCTGTTTTCCAACAAGTTACTAGTATTAAAGTCTTTTGACAATTTATATATACCTATTTCAAATATATGTATTATATAAACAAATGATTATGTATCTTCAAATTTTTAAAGTGATTTTCACTGAAGATAATGGTTTTGTGAGATATGAGAAGTAACTGAGGACTAAAGGTGAGGGATATATAGAACATAAATAAAGGAATGGAAGAGTGGGAAAGAGAAGAGATGGTTGAACATGCAAGTGTCTTAGATGTCGATATTCTGGAGAGCTTTTATGGATCCTCCTTCTTCTTCTTTTCCCTTATCTTTTCTCTCTCTCTCTCTTTCTCTTTCTCTCTCTCTCTCTTAATATCTTTGCTCCTCAAATGTGTTTAACTCTTAATTGATTTGATTTCTATAGTATATGCTTTATATATGGCTATTCTTAGAACATTCAGCTTACACTCAAATAACACAGACCTGCACTATCTTAAAAAGGTATGAGATTTTTTTATTTTAATTTTGTTTGAAATTTTTTGACAATTCATGAAAGGTGTTTTTTAATGTATTTTGACCAATTATTATTTATTATTATTTTTAATAGTTTTTGTAGTTGCAATATCAAACCAGTGTCTCACACATCAAGCAAATACTCTACCCTTTGGTTCACATTTAATTTACTCTGGAACACACCACCTCTGACAGGGAATAGGCGGTTGAGGACCCCCTGAGTCCAAGTGCTATGGATGCCTTATGACCTCCATATTGGAATTCCCTTCCTGCACCACTTTGGCAGGACTCTCAGTCTACTGTCTCAGTCTACTAGACCTGGGTTCTGAGCCATAAAGAAGATCTGGATTATTGAGTGCTGCCCAAGCAAGTAGGCTGCACCTAATCAAAAAGCTTCTGACAAAGAGGCAAAGGTTGATCCTGACACTCCCCACAAAGTAGGTTCAGAGGACCACAACCACAGTCCTGACACTCTAGCTACAGGGAAATTGCCAGAAGCCATGCTGGCGCAGGCAGGCTACACTGGAGCACTGAGTTTCTGGCCCAGAAAAGACAGCTGAGCTTCCCCAAATCCAAGCACTGTGGACAGGGTATGAATCTCACATCAGAACTTCCTGCCAGCACCTGACTTGACCCTCAGCTGAATACCCAACCTACAACACACAGATCTCTGACTCTGGAGCAGTGAATCATTGCTCACTTCCTGGGTGATGTGGGCTATACCAGATCACAGTGTTTCTGGCTATAAGGCACATGTCAAACGTGAGTCAAACCTGAGAACACCCTGAGAGAAGCTTGGGAGGACCACAATCATGGTCCTGACACATATCCTTGAGGGAAACTGCAGTTCTAGCCTACAATCTGTGGGCTGCCAACCACCACCAACATCACGAAGAAGACCAGATGGATCTCAGGAACCTGCAATCAGGAATAACACATCCCCTACAACCTCCAATCTTAGTTCCCAATTGGGACACAACAGGAATGGGTGAGCACTTGGAGACACAGTGAAAACTAGCCCCCACACAGGGCCCCATCCAGATGTGGAAAGCTTCAGATCACCAAGTTATATGGCCTCTACACCAAATCTCCCTCCTTGGCACCAAGCCCAGAAGGCACCAGGAACAAAAAGCTAATACCAACCAAATGGCTAAAGGGCAGTAAAAGAACAGAACTGACAAATGTCAGGGAAATATGTAACCAAACTTTTTAAATTATTAAGTATTTATGCATTGATAACTATTCCCTTATAACAAATACCAACAATTTCTTAAGTATTAATCCTATAAATTCTTACAACCCCTTTAACCTAACCACTAAACTTATTGATATTTATTACAACTATTTTCCTAACCTTTTAGAAGGATACAGTCTCTGGGCAGGTCTTCAGTCATCAGGAATACAGTCTCTGTGATAGACCCTTTAACGCACTTAGCAGTCTTTTTTCTGGAATATCTCAGATGTAGATTCATCAGGGTAAATTGGCTATGGTGGTTTCACCTTAAATAAGGCTTGATGCTTTCTTCTCTATGGGAGATCTCAGCTGTCTATAGGCCAATTTATTTCCTTCGCATCAGAAACTCTGCTGCTCGGCCTCAGTCTTTAAAGCTGGCCACAGTTTTGCTTAGGCCACTGTTTGGACAGGTCAAACCCCTCTAGGCAAAAGCTAAGCCACAGGGTTTAGTCCTTGGCCTTTTGTGTCTTGCTGAGACATTCTCTGCTCACCAACTTCTTTCTGCCTCAAGGAGATCCGGCCATCAGTTCACCAGCCCTTTCTCCAGCAGGACTCTCAGAGCTCTCTATCATGGGGGCCCTCTGGCTCCATCCTTAAATAGGATCTCTCCTTGTTCCACCTGTTTCAGCTTAATTTGGGCTCCACCCACTTAGCAGCTGAAAACAATGCCAGGCCAGATACTTTGTTTCTTAGTCCATTAAGTCTTTCTTGTTTTTCCTGGCTTCAACCTTGTTTTTCAGTCCATTAAGGCTCCTGTTTATTTCCTGTTTTCACCTGACTTCATCCTTGTTTTTCAGTCCATTAAGTCTCCTGTTTGTTTCCTGTTTTCACTTGACTTCATCCTTGTTTTTCCACAAGCTGATAAGCCAATGGCTCACAGCCAAGTTGATCTTCATGTCCGGAATTAAGAGACTGTATCAGAAACCCCTAAATATTTTCTACAACTAATTTAATTAATCTAACTCCCTACAAAAATATGACTACAACAAAATTCAGCTATGCTACGCCAGCAAGCCCTGACCATTCCACCACAGCTGAAACACATGAAAATGATGACAAACCTATAATACTGTGGGAAATGATAGAGGCCTTACAAGAAGAACATAAATTCCTGAAAGAATTTAAAGAATCCTCAATTTTACAAATGAAAGCAATGGAGAATTGCATTAGAGACCCCCAAGCTAACTCAGTCAAAGATGAATAGGAAAAAGACAAGGCTATAAATGATTTAAAAGATTGGCAGACAAAGATAACAAAATTGAAGTAGGAAATGTATAAAATGAATAAAACATTTCAAGACTTGATATTGGAAATGGAAGCAATAAAGAAAACACAAGCAGAGACAATCCTGGAGGTGAAAAACCAAGGAAAGAGAACAAATACAGATTACCACAAATAGAATACAAGACATGGAAGACAGACTCTAAGGCATGGAAGATTTAATTGAAAAAAATCAGTACACCAGTCAAAGAAAATGAGAAATGTAAAAAAGTTCTCACCCACAACATTCAAGAAATCAAGGACTCAATGAAAAGATGGAACCCAAGAATTATAGGCATAGATGAAAAAGAAGATTCCCAACTCCACGGTCCAGGAAACATCTTCAACAAAATCATGGAAGAAAATTCCCCAAACATAAAAAAAGAGATGCCACTATAGTTCCAGGAGGCAAACAGAGCACCAAATAGATTAGACCAGAAAGGAAATTCCTCTCACCACATAATAATTGAAATTCCAAATGTACAGAACAATGAAAGAATATTAAAAGCTGTAAAAGAGAAAGATCAAGTAAAATAGAATGGCAGACCAATCAGAATTACACCTGACTTCCTCTCAGAAACTTTATAAGCGACAAGGGCCTGGGCAGATGTCCTACAATCCCTAAGAGATCACAGGTGACAGCCCAGACTGCTTTATCGAGTAAAACGCTCCATCAACATAGAAGGAGAAACAAAGATATTTGATAACAAAGCCAAATTTAAGCAGCAGCATCCACATGTCCAGCTCTACAGAAGATCCTAGAAGGAAAATTCCAACTCAGAGAAGAAACCTACACCAAAACAAAAAGCCCTGCTGCAGCCACACCAAAAGAAACACACAATCACCACCTACATCAAAGTTACAGGAAACAGCAACTTATGGTCATTAATATCCCTCAACATCAATGGACTCAACTCCCCAATAGACACAGTCTTACAGACTGGATTCCTAAACAAGACCCATCATTTTGCTGCATACAAGAGGCACATCTCACTAACAAAGATAGACTCTACTTCACAGTAAGGGGATGGGAAAAGGTTTTACAAGCCAACGGTCCCAGGAAGCACCTGGAATACCCATCCTAATATCAAATAAAATAGACTTTCAATTGAAGTTAATTAAAAAAAAGATAGGGAAGGGCACTACATACTCATTAGAGGAAAAATTCATCAAAATGATAACTCAATACTGAATATCTATGCCTCAAATACAAGGGCACCCACATTTGTAAAATAACCTCTTCTAAAGCTTAAACCACACATCGATCCCCACACACTAGTAGTGGGAGACTTCAGCACCCCACTCACACAAATTATCAGGTCATTGAGATAGAAAACAAACAGAGAAATAATGAGACTAACAGAGGTCATGAACCAAATGAACCTAACAGGTATCTACAGAACGTTTCACCCAAACACAAAAGAATACACCTTCTTCTCAGCACCTCATGGATCCTTCTCCAAAATTGACCATACAGACACAAAGCATGCCTCTACAGATACAAGAAAATTGAAATAACCCCTTGTATCTTATCAGACACCCATGTATTAAAGCTGAACTTCAACAACAAAAGAAGTAACAAAAAGCCTACACATCCATGGAAACTGAGCAGTTCTCTATTCAATGACCTTTGGATCAGAGATCAAAAAAGGAAATCAAAGACATCCTAAAATCCATGAAAACGAAGGTACAACATACCAAAACTTATAGGACACAGGAAAAGCAGTGCTAAGAATAAAGTTCATAGCACTAAGTGGCTTCAAAAAGAAAATTATGACAGCTCATATTAGCAACTTAAAGGAAGAACTAGAAGAGAGAGAAAACAAAAAATTAAACACTCATCATAGGGCTAAAATTAAAAAAAAAAAAACTTAGAAACAAAACAAGCAATTCAAACAATCAGCAAAACCAAGAGTTGGTTCTTTGAGAAAATCATCAACATAGACAAACCCTTAGACAAAGTAACAAAAAGGCAGAGGGAAAATACCCAGTCAACAAAATCAGAAATGAACAGGGAGAAATAACAACAGGCATTTAGAAATCCAGAGTTTCTTTAGGTCTTTCTTCAAAATCTATACTCCACAAAATTTGAAAACCTAAGAGAAATGGACAATTTTCTTGATATATTCCACCTACCAAAGTGAAATTAAAACCAGATTAACAAATGAAACAGTCTATTAACCCCTAAAGAAATATAAACAGTCATTAAAATCTCTCAACCAAAAAAAGCACAGGGCCAGATGGTTTCAGCACAGAATTCTACTAGACGTTCAAAGGAGACCTAATAACAATAATCTTCAAACTCTTCGACAAAAAAGAAACAGAAGGAACACTGCCAAATTCCTTCTATGAAGCCACAGTCAGCCTGATACCTAAACCAGTCAAAGACCCAACAAAGAAAAAGAACTTCAGATCAATTTCCCTCATGAACATAGACACGAAAATACTTAATAATTTACTTGTAAGCCAAATCCAAGAATACATCAAAAGTATCATACACCACGACTGAGTAGGCTTCAACACAATAATGCAGGGGTAGTTCAATGTATGAAAATCTATCACAGTGGAATACTACTCAGCTATCAGAAACAATGAAATCAAGCAATTTGCAGCCAAATGGATGGAACTAGAGAGCTCATCCTGAGTGAGCTAACCCAGACTCAGAAGGATGCACATGGCATCTATTCACTTATAGTCAGATTTCAGCCATATAGTACAGGATAACTAAACTACAACCAAGGTACCAAAGGGAACATGAACACAGACTTTTTTCCTGTCAATGAGACACTTTGCCCTAGTGGTGCTGCCTTGTAGGCCCCCAGTGTATGAGGAGGCTCTTGGACCTCATATGACTGCTGAAATGGGGCAGGGGACTGTAATGTAGGACATTCCACTCCAGAGGAATGTGATGGAAGGAATAGGGGTAGAGAGTAGGAGGACAGGACTGGGAAGGGTGGAAAGAGGGTACTGTGATGGAGAGGTAACCTGAAGCAATAAATACATATTTAAAAAAAGGTAACTCAAAAAGAAAAAAAAAGAAAATTCATCAACACAATCCACTATATAAGCAAGCTGAAAGAGAAAAACCACATGACTATGTCACTAGATGCTGAAAAAGCATTTGACAAAATCCAACATTCCTTCATGTTAAAAGTCCTGGATAGAGCAGGCATACAAGAACCATACCTAGAAATAATAAAGGCAATATACAGTAAGCTAGTAGCTAGCATCAAATTAAATCGAGAGAAACTTAACACATTTCTTCTAACGTCAGGGATAAAGCAAGGACATCTACTCTCCCCATATCTCTTCAACATAGTACTTGAAGTTCTAGACAGAACAATAAGATAACTAAAGGAGAATAATGGGATACAAATTGAAAAGGAAGAAGTTAAATTATCCCTGTTTGCAGATGATAATATAGTGTACATAAGTGACACCAACAATTCTACCAGAAAACTACTACAACTGATAAACACTTTCAACAAGGTAGCTGGATTAAAAAAAATCAATTAAAAAATTAAAGAAGCCCTTCTTTATACAAAACATAAATGGGCTGAGAAAGAAATCAGGGAAACAACACTCTTCACAACAACCACAAACAATATCAAATACCTTAACACTAACCAAGCAAGTGGAAAACCTGTATGACAAGAATTTCAAGTCCTTGAAGAAAGAAATTGAAGAGGACATCAGAAAATGGAAAGATCTCCTATGTTCATGGATAGGTAGGATAAACATAATAAAATGGCCATTCTACCAAAAGCAATATACAGATTCAATGCAGTGCCTAACAAAATACCAATTCAATTCTCTACAGATCTTGAAAGAAAAATTCTCAATTTCATATGGAATAGCAAAAAAAAAAAAAAAAAATCCCAACCAATCAACCAAACAAACAAAACAACCCCCAGGAATAGCTAAATCAAACCTGTACAATAAAAAAAAAGAAAGAAACAACTGGAGGTATCACCATCCCAGATTTCAAGCTGTAACAGAGTAATAGTAATAAAAGCAGCATGATACTGGTATAGAAACAGACAAGTTAATCAATGGAATCTAACAGAAGACCCAAAAATGAACCCACACACCTATGGCCACTTAATTTTTGACAATCATCCAAACCGTACAATGGAACAAGGACAGCATCTTCAACAAATGGCCTGGGTCTAACTGGATGTGGACATGTAAAAGAATGAAATTAGACCCATACTTATCATCTTGCACAAAACTTAAGTCCAAGTGGATCAAAGACCTTAACATAAGGCCTGACACACTAAATCTATTAGAAAAGAAAGTGGGGGAAAGCCTCAAACTCATTGGCACAGTTGACAACTTCCTGAATAGAACATCAATAATGCAGGCTCAAAGACCAACAATCAATAAATGGGAGCTGATGAAACTGAGAAGCTTCAATAAGGCAAAGACACTGTCATTCAAACAAAATCATAGTCTACAGATTGGGAAAAAAAATCTTCATCAACCCCACATATGACAGAGGGCTAATATTCATACTTTACAAAGAACTCAAGAAACCAAACACCAAGAAATCAAATAATCAAATAAAAAAATGGGGTACAGGACTAAACTGAGAATTCACAAAAGAGAAATCTCTAATTGCCAAGAAACACTTGAAGAAATGCTCAATATCCTTAATCATCAGAGAAATGCAACTCAAGACAACCCTGAGATTCCATCTCACACCTGTCAGAATGGCCAAGATCAAAAACTCAAATGACAGCACATGCTGACAAGACTGTGCAGAAAGGGGACACTCCTCCATTGCTAGTGGGGGTGAAAACTTGTACAGCCGCTATACAAATAAGTGTGGTAATATCTTAGAAAACTTGTAATAGCTCTACCTCAAGATCCAGCCATACCACTTCTGGATATCCACTCAAATGATTCCTCACCAACCCACAAGGACATCTCCTCATCTATGTTCATAGCAACCTTATTTGTAATAGATAGAAACTGGAAATATCACAGATGTCCCTCAATTGAATAATGGATAAAATACTGTGACACATTTACACAATGGAATACTACTCAGCTATCAGAAACAAGGATATCATGAAATTTGCAGTCAAATGAATGGAACTAGAAAAGCTCATGCTGAGTAAGCTAACCCAGACTCAGAAAGATGCACATGGCACCTATTAATTTATAATTGGATTTTAGGCATCTAATGCAGGATAACTATTCTACAACCAACACACCAAAAGGAACAGGAACATAGACCTCCAAGTGGATCAAAGAGACTTTTGTTTGTTTTCTCTCTCTGTCATTGAGACACTTTTCCCTGGTGGTACTGCCTTGTAGGCCTCCAGTATATGAGGAGGCTCTTGGCCCTCATATGACTACTGAACTGGGGCGGGGGAATGTTATGTAGGGACACTCCACTCCAGAGGAGTGAGATGTAAGTGTTGGGGGTAGAGGGTGGGAGGGCGGGACTGGGAAGGATGGAAAGAGGACACTATGAGGGAGATGTAACCTGAAGCAATAAATAAATTTTAAAAATATAAAAAAATCAACATAAAACCAGATACACTAAATCTAATACAAAATAAAGTAAGGAAAAGCTTTGAACTCATTGGCACAGGAGACAACTTCCTGAATAGAACACCAATAGCTAAGGCACTAAGATCAACAATTAATAATTGGACCTTATGAATCTGAAGTCCTTCTGTAAGGCCAATGACACTGTCAATAGAATAAAATGCCAGCCCACAGATTAAGAAGGGATCTTCACTAACTCCACATCTGACAGAGGACTAATATCCAAAATTTATAAAGAACTCAAGAAATTAAATATCAACAAACCAAAGAATCTAATTAAAAACAGGCTACAAATCTAAGCTGAGAATTCACCACAGAGGAATCTCTAATGGCTAAGAAGCATTTAATTTAAAGAAATGCTCAACATACCTAATCATAAGGGAGATGCAAATCAAAACAACTATGTGATTCCACCTTACACCTATCAGAATGGCTACGATCAAAAACTCAAGTGAGTGCACATGCTGGTGATGAAGTGGAGAAAGGGAAACAATCCTCCATTGCTGGTGGTAGTGCAAAATTGTACAACTTCTTTGGAAATCAATGTGGCATTTTTTAAGAAAATTGGGAATAGTTCTTTCTCAAGACCCAGGTATACCACTCCTGGGCATATACTCCAAATGTGCATCATTAAATCATAATGACATTTCCTCAACTATGTTCATAGCAACTTTATTTGTAATAGCCAGAAACTGGAAACAAACTAAATGTCTCACAAATAAGGAATTGATAAAGAAATTGTGGTACATCTACACAATGAAGTACTACTGTGCTATCAGAAACAAGAATACCATGAAATTCACAGACAAGTGGATGGAATTTACTCACTAATGGGTGAATATTCGTCAATATGTACAGGATAACCATGCTAAAATCCGCAGACCCAAAAAATTAAGTAACAAAGAGGGTACAAGGAATGATCCTTGAATTCCTTAAAATAGAGGAAATAAAATAAACATCAGAAGTGGATTTAGAGAGGGATCCATATAGGAAATCAACTTTCCTGTCACCTGAGAAGCTTTATCTGGCAGATAATAGACCTTCTCGATGCAGGCAGATTGTCCTTTGGGATCTCAAAATATATACACTGGAGCTGGTTTAGCTCCAAGGTGACAGAATGATTTCTTCTTTAACCCGGATTGAAAGATAACGCTTTGTATGTTGTCGGAAGGCCAAATTTGCTTCAGGAGAAGTATTACCTAGCCCCCCCCCCAAAAAAAAAAGAGGGTAATTGTCCCAGGGTTGGGATTGGGGCAAGGCTCTGTTCTTATCTTTCCAGGAGAACCGAAGCGTCCATTCGGGGAGCCCGGGGACGGCTGGACAGCGGAAACCACAGCAGAAAGCAGAATTAAGCACCAAGGAGGAGGAGTGACCCAGTTGATTCAGCCTGGCAGACTTCCTCAATAGTTGTCTCCATTGGGGGCCTGCAACCAGGGCAATCCAATGTCACTGGGACCGTTCAGCTCTACACAATGCCCTGGCAGGAACCTTAGTGAAGCCTGGAAGTTCAGCTTCTGCCTACAAACTCTTTAGGTCATCTAAACAGCTGAGAACAGAAGGACTGAACATAAAAGGATTGTACTAACATTTTTAACCATTTTTCCATTTTGGTTCGGGCCCCAAACAGGTTTACTACGACCCAAATCAGAAGGAAGTCACTTTAAGAGAGCGACGTCCCATGCCCAGAGGGTGGGGAGGGTGTTTCTCCGCCCTTCTTTTTGGTTATTTGAAGGATAACTGAAAACTCCGATATTTAGGGGAAGAGATTACAAGCTGATAAATGGTCCTGTTTAATGGGTTTTGGAGGTTAGACCCAGGGACTTCCTACTTTTCCTTTTCTGTATCCTTCTTCCTCTCCTATGTAGGAGTGCATGGGCTTGAGAAAAATGAGACATAAACATAGCACAGGAAGGTCCAAGAAGAAGGGGCAGATTATTGAATATGCCCTTATACCTTTGTATATTGATACAAAATTAGTAGTATATTTGGCTAAAGTGGTATTGACCATTGTTTATTGTGCAAAAATAAGATTGTATTGGATTACATCGGTATTGATCTTTGAATATTGATACAAAATTAAGATTATAGTTGGCCACAACGGTATTGACCCTTGTATATGGACCTAATATTAAGATTGTATTGGGCTACATAGGCATTGATCTTGGTATATTGATACATAATTAAGAGTATATTTAACCACAATTGAATAGATCTTTGTATATTGATACAAAATTAAAGGTAATGCTTCCTAATGGTATCATACCTAAAGATACTTAAAAACAAAATGTGAAGCTCGGGCCTCTTGATACCAACCGTCTAAAACTGTTTAGGATAGTTAAGTAAAACAAACTCCTAGTCATGCAAACATGTCACTTTGTTAGCTACTATGACAGTCTATCACAGATATTCTCTAAACTACTCAGTAATCAAGTTGTTAAGAGACAAGCAACATTTGCTTATCTAAATACAAGAGATGGATAGGGCATCTTCAAAAACCCCAAGAGATCTGCAGAACATGGCGTTCAAAGATGTTATCTTAAATTAAGATTTTCTTTTTTTTTTTTTTGATATCGAGACATATCAGCTCCTGACAGCATCCCCTATTCTACTCCAAGTAGAAGATAAGCATCGAAGAATCTCCAGTGTGAGATGGTTGAATTAGTGGCAAGCCTGTCTCTTGGCATGAAAAAACTCCTTGCTCCAAATGCAGACAGACTGCTGTCCAAAAAGGACAAAACTTGGTAGCAGGGAAGTCGACAGCCTATCTCTGCCAAGACAGGGTAGGTAAGTCCTTCATAATCCCTGCTCTACA
>CAJQZJ010004856.1:7434177-7450048 GCA_907164525.1 Lophiomys imhausi | reverse complement strand
GGGTTTTCTATTCCCTTTGTTTTCTTGGGTGGAGTTTTCTTCTCTGGGTTGGGATTTTCCTTCTAGGATTTTCTGTAGGGCTGGGTTTGTGGGTAGATATTGTTTAAATTTGATTTTGTCATGGAATATCTTGTTTTCTCCATCTATGTTGATAGAGAGTTTTGCTGGGTAAAGTAGTCTGGCTGGGCATCTATGATCTCTTAGGACTTGTAGTATATCTGACCAGGCCCTTCTAGCTTTTATCGTTTCTGGGGAGAAGTCAGGTGTAATTCTGATGGGTCTGCCATTGTATGTGACTTGACCTTTTTCTCTTATAGCTTTTAATATTCTTTCTTTGTTCTGTACATTTGGGGTTTCAATTATTATGTGGCAAGAGGAGTTTCTTTTCTGGTCTAATCTGTTTGGTGTTCTGTATGCCTCTTGGATTTTTATTGGCATCTCTTTTTTCAGGTTTGGGAAGTTTTCCTCTATGATTTTGTTGAAGATATTTCCTGGACCTTGGAGTCGGGAGTCTTCTCTTTCCTCTATACCTATAATTCTTAGGTTCCATCTTTTCAATGAGTCCTTGATTTCTTGGATGTTGTGGGTGAGAGATTTTTTAGCCTTCTCATTTTCTTTGGATGTTGTACTGATTTCTTCCACTGAATCTTCCATGCCTGAGATCCTGTCTTCCATCTCTTGCATCCTGTTCTTGATACTCACATCCGTAGTTCCTGTTCTCTTCCCTTGGTTCTCCACTTCCTCTTTTAACTCTGACTGTGTTTTCTTTATTGTTTCTATTTCTATTTTCATGTCTTGTATGGTTTTGTTCGTTTTGTACATTTCCTTCTCCAGCTTGCTTGTTTTTGTATGAAAATCTTTCATGGCTTTTTCCTTTTCCTGTTCAAGCTCTGTCACCTTGGCTTGGAGCTCTTCAATGGTGTTGTTCCTTGTTTTGATTTGTAGAATTGTGGTTTCTTTGAATTCCTTCATAGATTTAAGTTCTTCTTGCAGGGACTCTATCACTTTCCATACTCCAGAATTGTCAATGCTTTCATGTGTTTCTGTTGGTGTGTGGTCATCCGAATTGGATGAGCTAGGGTGGTTCTGCTTTGTTGGAGTCATAATTCATTGATTTCTATTTTTTTTTTTTGACCTTTCGCCATTGGATGCATTTAGCTGTCTGTTTTCTGTGCTTGGAACCACAGTGGATGATTTGGTGCAGGGGACGAGTTACTTGGCTATCTGTCGTTGCTTACAGGGGGATTTCAAGGTCACTGTGATTTTAATAGCCAGAGGCACTGTGATCTGGTGCAGCCTATTCCTAGGTTGTGAGTAATGGACCAGGATTGTTTCACTGCTCCCAATTCAGACTTCTCTGTGTTGCACTCTGAGTTATCAGCCTGTAATGGTTCTGATGGTATGGGCCTGTTTGCCCAGGCACAGATTCTGTGGGCTTTGTTTGTCGTCCCGGAGACTGACAGGGTCTTGCTCCACACCTGATATGTCTGGATTTTCCAGGATACAGCTATAGTCCCGATTTCTGGTTTCTCTCTAGTCTTCTCGCCACAGGGCTGGACCCTGTGCCTGATTCCCTTCCTGTCTGCGCCGCCAAGGGTCCCGTGGGTACCCCAAGCCCCGGATCCTCTCGTCCCAGCAGCTCCGCCATGGGTGCACGGACCCCTGGCCCCACCCTCGCCTGTCTCTCTCCCCAGATGACCTGCTGTGGACTGGCGGGGATTTGGCCCTGCCAGCCGTGCTCCCTCCCCAGCTGCACTACCGTGACCGCCTGCCTTTGTGTTCCCAGCTTCCCGTGCTCTCTCGGAACCTCCCGCCCTCCGCTTCACGAGCGGCTGCGGACCACCCGCTGAGCCCCCTGTTTGTTCCTTGCTAAGGCTTCCACTATCTCGCAACCTTTTCTAAGTGGGTATAAGTTCAACCTGATGTGTGGGGAGCCCAATAGGACAGCGATCTATGGCCAAGTGGACCCTGATTCTGCCTGCTGTAAGTTGGGATCGATCTTACCAGGCGCCTCACCAAATGGGAGTTCCCGAATCCCCGGTTTAGTGGCCTCCGTGTCTGTGAGAGATGGGGAGAGCCTTGCCCTGGGACTTTTAACAGTCCCTTGGGAGCTGTGAGTGTTCCGGGGGGGGGGGTCTAGCCCCTCCGGTTTTTGCACAGTGCCCAATAACTCTGTGTTTTTTATGGCTCTTTTTTCCCCGCGTTCAGAATGAGTCAGTGTAGGTCGCTGCCATCTTCGCTCCTCCGAGCTTTCACTTCTTAATGAAATTAAATATACTTTTATTTTCTTTCTTGGAGACAGAAGAATTTTTTTAGGGGGAGTGAAAGCCATGAAACTATGGATAGAAGTGTTATGGTTTAGATGCCAAGTGTTTCCCAAAGGCTCATCTATTTAAGGCTTGGTCCCTAGGGTAAACAGTATTCAGAAGTGGGGCTATGGTGAAGGGATTAGATTATGAGCAACTTGTCTTAACAGATGGGTTAATTAGCTGCTGGATTCAAAGTTTTCTGGCGTTATTATGAGTTGATGGATACTGTCAGAGGTGTCATGTACTTAGAGGAAGTGGGTCACTCTGAGTGTGTCCTTGAGATTATGTCTTCTTTCAAGGCCCAGGTTTTCTCCCTGATTACTGACCCCTGTGGCACATGCAGTTTCAACGTTGGTGTGCTCTGACTGCAACAATATTCTTCTTCACCTCAGACCAAAAGCAAATGAGACAACCATGAAGAAAACCCCAAATCTAAAAAACATTCTCTCTCTCTCTCTCTCTCTCTCTCTCTCTCTCTCTCTGTCTGTCTGTCTCTCTCTCCTCTCAGCCTTCATTTCTTCTTTTCACTTGTTTTTCTCTCTCTCAGATATTTGTTATAACAATGTAATACTAACAGAAGAAGCCTACAAGAAACCTTAGGACATAATGGTGCCTGCTATTCCTAACATTTCAACTGTACACACTTTAGTTACAAAAAATACTCTATTATTACAACATTGAGGATTCAGGTACAGTGAATTAAGACTCTTGAAAACCTCATGAACAAAAGACAGTGATGTGATTCTGACATTTGGATATGAACTTGGGCAGTTCATCACACTCAGTACAACACTAACTTCAATATTGTTGTACTAAGTATCAATGCATATAATCAAATGACTATAAGTAGATTATTCTTGTGTAATGCATGATTTCCCCTTCCCATTAGTTGAAAAGGAGTTTGAAAATAAAACTTGTTGCCATGAAGAAGTAATTCTAAACCATCAGTTCCTGCCCAAGCATGATCAACCTGTACTAAAAATTTATTACTTCCTGGTTCCTACAGTCATGACATCCAAATCCTTAAAATATAGGCTCACTTTCCCTACTTGTGTTCTCTCTCTCTCTATCTATCTATCTATCTATCTCTATCTCACTCTCCATACATATGTATATATTATTTTAGAGGTCATCAAATATTATATGAGAGGGAGAGATGCAATATTTATATATAATAAATAAATATGGAGAGAGGAATAGTAATATAGAAAACATGTGCATCTATAATCTATGCACATTTCTTATTTTTCTTTCTGATGTGACAATATAACTGACCAAAGGAACTTAAGAAAGGAAAGGTTTATTTTTGGTTCATTGTCTGAAAAGACATAGCTAGTTTTCCATGATAAACACATACCATAGCTCATGTTGGTAGTAACATCTTGAACACTCTATTCACACCTACGCTGGTGCTCTTTTGGATCTTTTTTCAGTCTAGAACCCAGCTCATGGAATGGTGCTACACATAGTTTGTCTTCACTCCTAAGTTAAATCTGTCAGGAAACATCCTCACAGAAGTATCCAAAAGTGTCTTTTCTAGGACATTCCACATCCCTTCAAATTGATAATGAGAATATCCATAATAATATGCATATACATTTGAATATATAACCTTTTTATATATGGAATTTATATACAAAATTACACATACATACATACACATGCACCTGGACGCACACACACACAAGCACATGCTATTTGTCCAACTATCTCTAATATATACAAGTGGATCAACATTCTTACCTTCCTTAGGCTTTGGACATTCTAAGAATAGAAGAGATTGATAAGGGAATGAAAATATAATGTCTTGATGCTCTGGAAATGTTTCTACCTATCAACATTTTCTGTCCTACTCAATCCTCGTAAAATATCAGTAAAGAAGGTATCATTATCTGAGAGATCTTGAAATCACCTCCAAAATGTCCTGCCCACTTTTCCGTAAGCAATCATCCATGCCCTTTGCATGCTGAGATCTTCTTTAAGGAGAGTGCAGTTTTTTTTTTGTTTGTTTGTTTTTTAGTTTTTGTTCTAAAATTTAATTTTTTTAAATTTATTTATTTATTGCTTCATCTCCATCATAGTGTCCTCTTTCGACACTTCCCAGTCCCACCCTCCCATCCTCTACCCCTTAACCCTTCCATCCCACTCCTCTGGAGTGGAGTGTCAGTACATAACAGTCCCCCGCCCCAGTTCAGCAGTCATATGAGGGCCAAGAGCCTTCTCATACACTGGGGGCCTACAAGGCAGCACCACTAGGGCAAAGTGTCTCATTGAAAGGAAGAAAAGTCTATGTTCTGTTCCCTTTGGTGCGTTGGTTGTAGTATAGATATCCTGTACTATATGGCTAAAATCAGACTATAAGTGAATAGGTGCCTTGTGCATCCTTCTGAGTCTTGGTTAGCTCACTCAGAATGATTTTTTTTCTAGTTCCATTCATTTGGCTGCAAATTGCATAATTTCCTCGTTTCTGATAGCTGAGTAGTATTCCATTGTGTAGATATACCATAGTTTTTTAATCCATTCTTCAGTTGAGGGACATATGGGTTGTTTCCACTTTCTAGCTATTACAAATAAGGCTGCTATGAATATAGATGAGGCAACTTCCTTGTGATTCGGTGAGGAGTCATTTGGATGTATACCCAGAAGTGGTATGGCTGGGTCCTGAGGCAGGGCTATTCCAAGTTTTCTAAGACCTCCATAGTGGTTGCACAAGCCTGCACTCCCACCAGCAATGGAGGAGTGTTCCCCTTTCTCCACATGCTCACCAGCATGTGCTGTCATATGAGCTTTTAATCTTAGCTATTCTGACAGGTGTGAGATGGAATCTCAGAGTTGTCTTGAGTTGCATTTCTATGATGATTAAGGATGCTGAGCATTCCTTCAAGTGTCTCTCTCGGCCTTTAGGAATTCCTCCTTTGTGAATTCTCTGTTTAGTTCTTTTCCCCATTTTTTGATTGGATTATTTGGTTTCTTGGCATTTAATTTCTTAAGTTCTTTGCAAATTTTGGTTATTAGCCCTTTTTCATATGTGGGCTTGGTGAAGAGTTTTTTCCCAATCTGTAGATTGCCACTAAATCTACTAGAAGAGAAAGTGGAAAAAACCCTCAAAATCATTGGCACAGGTGACAACTTCTTGAACAAAACACCAACATCTCAGGACCTAAGACCATCAATCAATAAATGGGGCCTCATGAAACTGAAAAGCTTCTGTAAGGCAAAAGAGAGTGCAGTTTAAATAATAGATGAAGAGAAAATCAGAGTGCCCAGGGAGCTACTTTGGGTGCCATTCTCCAAATCTAGCAGTAATTTGGACCTACATTTCATATGATCAATTTTTATATCACCTATCATATTATCATGGTGTTGTGTTCTATAAAACTAACATCTTAAAAAGCAACAATAAGTATTAAAGCTAGACTTGGCAGTTTGAGAAAGTACTTGAATCAGAAAAAAGATATCACAATATTAGGAAATAGTCATGGCGACATGATTGGTTACTTTACCATTCACTAACTGAGCATGTTTACTAATTTTCAGGAAGACTATAAGTTGAAATAAAACTTTCCATGAATATTTCATGATTCTACATGGTTCAAATCTTTCTTTAATCAAGAGAAATATTTGATTACTAAAGGCTTGAGAAACTATAGGCTTAGAGAGGTGTCTTCTATAGACAATATGTGTTTATTATTATTTTGGTAGGTAAAAATGGAGATTTTCTTTTTATTTGTTTACATTAGTAAACCTTCCTAATCAGAGATAAAATAAAAGATTTAGATACATGATAAGAATCTTAATAAATTCTCAGGTTCACACTTTTGGATAGTTTTCATAGTATATAAACCAACTCGATGTGCAGAAAAAATGTACTATTCATCATTTATTGCAGTTTGATGATTGAACATAGAGCATGACCTTCTATTGCAAGATATAACCTGCTTCTCTATTTGGAATCTTCCCCCATCCCACCTGTACCTTTCCCATTGTCTCACTGCTAACCATGCCACCTCTCTCATCCTTATCTCTTTTCCTCATTTCCTCTCCTTACAAAAAAGAGAGAGAGAGATAATGGTGTTTAAACTGTATGTCCTTTTTAAAACAAGAAATGCAAGGCCGACTATATGTATGGTACATATATAGTATATGTACATTATACATAATATACTATATACAATATATACTGCATAATATATATAATACATATATACTATATGCAATATATAATATATAGTATATATAATATATAGTACAATAAAGTACATATATAATGTTTAAGTAAAATCTATTAAAGCATTTTTAGGGTTTGCCAAAAGAAATGAATGTAACAATTCATTGCATAAATGAGGACAGAACAATTGCCTTTCTACCAAATATTTGCATCCACTTCATCTGAAGACTTATTTATACAATATAAACACTACAGTTTAAAGAGCTTTGTAGATAGTACTCTCCTTTCCATTTAATGGTTTTAAATTTTAAAAGGTAAAATTTTGAAACCTAACAATTATGTTACAGTAGAAAAGCCCCCAGAAGGCATTGATAGAGAAACAGGAATGTCATGCTGTGGTGAAGGCTCCAAATGCCTTTCTCTTAAAGTTTTACCTCACATGTCTCCTGTCACAGGACGGTTTTGCTCTCAAGAGCTACTACATTGACTCACACTCACCAGCACCGTTCTGAATAGCCTTTATCGCTAAAAGTCTGTGACATCAATTATATCTGCAAAATCCATTTTCTCATATTAAACTGTTCTTAGGATCTGAGTGTGGGAATGGATGTGAAGTCATTCTACTCTGATAGCTCATTGATGTGTGTATCTTTTTAAATATTTCAAAATTTTAATTTCCTCATTGTAAAATGATCAAACCAATGCCTAACTGGAAGAGATATCAGAAAATAATTCTGATAATTAAAGCACTGTATACCTTTCCTTCTGTTCTATTTTTTTTCCAGGATGAACTATCACCCCAACTTACATATGTATTAAGCTTGTGATATTTTAAATATTCGTCATAGAAATGAAATTAAAGAATCACCTCTCAATGTTCATTGCTTTTTTTTTAAAGATTATTTATTTATTGTGTATACAGTGTTCTGCCAGCATGTACACATTCACTCCAGAAGAGGGCACCAGATCTCAATGTAGATGGTTGTGAGTCACCATGTGGTTTCTGGGAATTGAACTCAGGACCTTTGGAAGAACAGCCAGTGTTCTTAACCTCTGAGCCATCTCTCCAGCCCGGTTCATTGCTTTTTGACGGTGCCCAGGACAAAGAAATGTGTAATTACCATGTGTGACAGAGTGCACAGTGTGTGTCTCAGCTAAGCCTTTGGCAAGCAATGACTCAAAGTCAATGTTATATTGAACCTTGTGGCAAATGACTTAAAAATCAATATTTTGTTTTATTGATTAAAGAGAGATTAAATTAAACAAAACTGTAGACAGTCCTGTTAATACAGTCAGTGTATAAAATGATGTTTGTGCTCTAAATCTAGATGGAACCTCAAAAATGCAGAGTCTGTGTATTGAGCAGAAACATGCTTCAGTGATTTGCAACTGTAAAATTATTAGGCTAAAAATATAAATAAAAATAAATTCCAGAAAGCAACAAATGAAATTGACACCATTAAAATGCAGACACATAATGTGAAAATGTTTTAAATATTTTAACAATTATCATTAAAATCTTTCGAATAGTTCAACAATTATCTTTAAAGATGAATATAAATTATTACCCAAACTCTATACTTACTCAATGAGGTTATACCATTTAGTTATAGTAAGACAATAGAATATCAAAGAGACAGTATCAATTGTGAAACCATTTGTTCGTAGAAAAATTCTGTTTTATTTACTTAACTGACAAAAAGTATACATGGAAATTTGAAAATTTTTTGCAATTTTCATAGTTTTTATGATGTTTATAGGAGAAAAAAAATATAGACCTATAGAGCTAGAAAGATTACTAATAAATTAAGTAATAGTTAAGTAATACTGTTCCCAATTATAACAATTAGAGAGAAGTAAGGATAAAAAATTTAAAACTTCCTCCATGGATACACAGGAGGACTATCCAAGAAGGCAAAGTATACTGTTTTTCTAACAATTTGTGTATAATGAAAACTGTGAGTGAACTGAATATATACCCAAATATATTCTATTGAGGTGAGACTTACTAAAATGATAGGCATGGAAGCTGTAATGAAACATTTATACTTGGTAAATATATTTCATTCAGTGTAATGTATTCTTACTAAGTAAATTGTTCCCAGAGAAAAGTCATCACTCTACTTTGAAAAGAAATCCCATAGAGTTTAGTCCAAAATTGATCATTAGTTTGGCTTTAAACTATTTGTTCTCTAAAGCATTGTACATAAATAACTTTTAATCTTATATAACTCCAAAAATATGCTCCTTTCTCCTGTCTGATCAAACAAAGGACTCTATAAAAATATCTAACAGAATCAGACTTACATTGTTGTCAACTCACATTTTTCATACATAATTTCCTGACAATGAACATAGTTGTATTGGTCTCAGTTATAAATCTATTTCGCAGTCAGTGAGAACAATTTCCTGGTTATATACCCAATGATATAAATATGCAAATGATTAGTAATTATTCCTTAATTGATACAAACTTTTGTAAAAATTCTTAAAAGAAACAATGTTTTCATTTAAAAACCAATCTGAGCTTATCACATAGAAGGAATATAGCAGGAAAAATAAGGTGCACAGTTAGTGGAAGTTTTCCACAAACCTCATCTAGTTATCCAATGTTTTTGAAAGTCATCCAGTCTCATTCTAAAAATTCACGGAAAAGGAAAATTAACTAATTTACAAAATAATTGTCTCTACCCATCATAGTAATAGGGCTCTACTTGTCCCTGTAATGTTTCTTCTATCTGTAAACTGGAAATAACAAACCTACTTGGTGCTTTTCAACAAGCACTGTCATTGGAATTTTAATATTAGAGTTCCTTCATTGTCTTCCTCAGTGGGGTTATCCTGCCCTGTTAACTGGGCCAACTAGACATGGAATATGTTAACACTCTTTCGGGACAGAGAAATATTAAAAGAACAAAAATAAACAGATTCCTTAAAGACTTGCAGGTTTTGTGTAGTTAATGAGTTTTGCAGAACATCTGAAAAATCAGTCACACCCTGGATGTGTCCAGGTCAGCCTTATCATAGAACATATAGTGAACGTACGTTAGGTGGCAAGTATTTTTCTTTTAGCAGTTTATTTACTTTTAATTTGTGTGGGTGTGTGTGTGTGTGCATGTGCTCCTGTGTGAGAATGTTTTGCCTACATGTATGTATGTGCTCTGTGTGTGGCTGTGGCAACTAGAAGAGGATGTCAGATCTCCTAGACCTAGAGTTACAGATCCTTTAAGCCACCATGTGGATACTGGAAACTGAACCTGGGTGTTCTTGAAGAGCTGTGGATGTTCCTAAGGACTGAATCATCTTTCCAATCTCTATGTGGCAGTTTTAAACTCTGAGTGAAAGAAATGTAGAAGCTTCTTCTGCCTCACTCTCTCTTGCTTAAAGGCCCCAGGCATGGTCACTGTTATGTAAAACCTGCTCACCTATTGACCTATTCATACTAATTTCTCTGATTAGTAATAGTTCATGGGAAGATTATGAAGAAGCTGATAGCACAAAAGGAAATGAATAAAGAAAATGTCACAAAATTAAAAATGAAGGGGAACATGCAGATTTCTATGTGACAATATGGAAACAGTTCTCCCAGTTACACTCTGGCAAGTAAGAATCAAATGGGCATCGCTGGACCTTGTTTTTACTTACTTGAAAATGCTGACTGTATTTATTTTCCTTTCACCCTGTCTGAAGTGTCATCTTTCAATTAGCGATGATTATTACTCATATTTGAGTGTAATCCACTTGTGAGTTCCTCTTTCAGAAATACTCACTGTTGGTAGTAGAGATTGTTGCTGTCCCCAGAGTGTCCACAATAGGTTTAATTGACTTAGGTTGATTACTGACCAGTAAAGACCTCTACTGAAATTTGGTTTTCTGCCTGGACTACATTGAAAGGATTTAACGTTCAGTCATGTCCTTCCCATGCAATGAGTGGCATCACATGTACAATATAATTAGTCTCTTCACTACTAGCCTTTCTCTAGCCAGCAATTTATTATTAATGTAAGTTAATGGCATTCCATTTGCAGTTATTAAAATAAATCTTGGAGTTCCGTCTATTAAACTACTCAGATACTGGGGCCATGTCATGATTCTTGAATAACTGTGTGGGCAATCAATGACTACATATCAATGAGGTTTTCTCTGTATCCTTACAATTTATGTTTGTTAGCTCAGTTTTATCAGGAATTGTGCTTCCTCTTAGAAACCAAATATAACCTTACTTGAGTGATAATATTTAGTTTACACAAAGGTAAGTGGTAGTATGCAGTGAAACACAGTAGGACAGAGTTAAAAGTTGGAGAACCCCCATGGAAAAATAATTTATTGATAAATAACATCTGTCTTTACTCTTCAGAGTTCTTACTTAGCTTCTCAGTTTGGCCTTTAATTTTAATATTAATTGCCACAGATAATTTAACTGCTCAATAAGTGTCCTACATCATCAAAAATGCTCAGATGCCTGAAGTAAGGATATATATATATATATATATATATTATATATATATATATATATATATATATATAATATATATACACACGCACATTCTTTTCTTACTCCAAATAGAGAAATCTATATGATTTACAGGTTTGGTTAAACTATGGCCACTTAGGCTATCTAGTATATATTTTTGTTTTATATGTGAAAAATTAATTATACATGCTTTCATGTATTATAGCAAAGACATGGGATCTGGGTCTAGATATGAACAACTTTTAATGGGCCAGTTATTTTTTTAAATTTTACTAATACTTCTTATATACTTCCTCTGAGCTAAGACTTACTTGTAACTACAATCCCAAACCTAAAGAAGGAGCTGCTCATAAACTTTCATGAGGCTTACAATTCAAATATTCTTCCAAATACAAGATTCTGACTATTAAACAGAATTCATTTTTGCATAAATTATACAATACTAATGCTAATATATAACAACTCTAATACAGGTGCATTCAACAATAACCCAGTACACAGAATATAAATTATCTATTTTAATCTCCTTAAAGATCTGTGCTACTTATCTTCTCTTAATCTTTCTCTCTCATCCTCTTTCTTTCTCTCTCTCTGTGTATGTGTGTGCTTATGTGTGTTTATGTTTGTTGTAGGCATGTATTCATCTGAGTATGATTACTCAGGTGTGCACATTTATTTGTGTATTTATGTGTGTCTGAAGATTGGCATTGGGTATTTTTTCTTCATTGGTCTCCACCTTAATTTTGGGAAAATGTCTATCATAAAACCTGGAGCTCATTAATTTGGTTAGGAAGGCTGATGTGAGCTCAACTGATTCACCAGTTCTTCCTCCTCAGTGATGGAATTACTGATATGTACCATACTGCCTATTTTCACAGACATGCTGGGATTCAAATACCTGTCTCATTTCTTGTCTGGTAGGCTATGTACCAACTGAACCATCTCACACCTTCCTTAAATTCTTTAAATATTTTTTTAGCAATTCCTATGGTAGTCATTAGAAAAATGACTTTGATTGTACAAGAAAAGAAGAAGAAATGTGCTGTCACAAAATATTTAAATGATATACAAAAATCTGCCATACTTACTTATATTTCATTTTCCTATTTTCCCAACTTAAGAAATGGCAAAATCACTAACACAACTATCTCCAAATGGAGATTCTTCGATGCTCATCCTCTACTTGGAGTAGAATAGGGGGTGCTGTCAGGAGCTGACATGTCTCAATATCAAAAAAATCTTCAGTTAAGAAACCTTTGCATGCCAAATTCTACAGATCTCTTGAGGTTTTTGAAGGACACCAACTATCTCCGTACATTTGGATAAGCAACTGTTGCTTGTCTCTTAGCAACATGATTTCTGATTAACTTATAAAACATCTGTGATAAACTATGGTAGTACCTAACCAAATTAATCAATTGTTTCAACTGTAGACAGAATGCTATCTGAAAAGGAAAAAAAAAATGGAAGCATGTAAGTCGAAAGCCTAGCCATGCCAAGAAAGGGTAGGCAAGTTCTTCATAATTCCTGCTTTACAATTAATGTCTTTCAGATATACTGGGCCAAGAGGCTGAAGATAGATGCTCTAATGTATGGAGAGAAATTGGGGACTCTCCAGGCAGCCAGTTGTCTGTCATTTCTTTGTTTTGGAAGCTGCTGGCTCTGTACTTCCTATATAATCAGAAATAATTATCCTTCTCAGGTCTCTGATGTGGTTGAAGACTAGATAGTTATAGTCTCACAGTTAAATTTTAAATCATTTAGGAGTTAAAAGGATGTTCTAGGTCTAAGAAGATGTTTTTAAGTTGGTAATGTAAGTTACAATGGAAAATGACTTAAGTATAGAACTTTAAACTCATAAAAATAGATAATAGAATATTAATATCATTAACCAAAAGTGTATGGATTGGACATTAGGAAAGTATGTTATACCTTATAACTTTCATAACTGAGGCCTAATTATTAAAAAAAAAAGAATTATGAGTTCTTGGAGAAGGGGGAGAGGGTGGGAGGGTGGGGCTGGGAAGGGTTGAGGAAGGGAACTGTGATGGAGATATAACTTGAAGTAATAAATAAACATTAAAAACAAAGAAATGCCAATATCTACTAAATCCCAAATAACCTAATAAGACACAGAACGTAGGAACTCTTTGTATGTTCCTTAGGAGCAGAGCTGTCTATTGAACTTTTCTGTGAAGATGGTAATAGTTGGTCCAAATGGTAGCTTACCAAGCAACCAACATCTATTGCACATTTGGAATTTGTTTAGCAGAAATAAAATATATGGAACGGTTATCTTAGAGTAATTTTCATATATTTAATTCAGCTAGCCACATATAGGCTCTGGCTAGAGGCTAATGCACAGGACTGTGCTGTGTTAAGTACAAGATGGAAGTTTCATGCTCAGTTTCTCCATTCTCTAGCTACTGAGCTGTTTGTTCATCCACATAAAGAACAAAAATATGGATTTATTTATAGTTGAGGACATATTTTTGAATTCAATTTTTCAACTTTAAATATTTATCTCTGATGAAGTTTTCCATGAAATGATTTTTTTTTTCTTTTGATGTTGAGCTCATTGGCAGAGATGACTTTTAAGCCTAGGAAAAGTAAAGTTGATAATGAAAACATCAGCCAAGACTTCACTCTAGCTACCTAACCACAAAGTTCACCATTCATTACCATCCTCTTCCAATGACTCTTTCCTCTATGTGGAATATTTCCACCTCTCTAATGGATGTATGCTCAGTGCATCTCAGTCTATCACTCTCTTAAAGAATGAATCACAGTAATTAATGTTACCCTTCACCTCTTCTCAGAAACAAGACAGGGCTTAGGTTATAATGCTGTCATACATGGGATTTGACAATCTTTGAATAATTTGATTGAACAATAACCCCCGTCTGAGAATGTAGGACTCATGAAGAAGTCTGCCTTACATTAGTGTTATATACGGTATATATGCACAGGTATTACTAATACAGTCAGTCATCTTAAATATGCACGACTTTATTTTGCTAGTCTTAATCATGTTTCAAACTTATTCAGCAGTGTGGATTCTTATTTCCTTATGAAAAAAAGTTAAAATGACTGATCTGTCCTCTGAGAAAATAAAGAGTCATGCTACACACATAGACAGTTCTGCTTTGGTTCATGACTTCAGATTTCCTAAGGACACACTTTTCCTGAGATGAAATAAATTTCTGTACTTCATCCAGTCTTTTGTTAACATTCTGACTGTTCTCTCAGTTACTCTATACCTAATGTCTTAATGGTCAAGATGAAATTACAGAAGATCATCCTTGAGAATTTATAGTGAAAATTCTAACCATACATGGTGTACTGCTAATATAAAAAAAGGATAAGTCTTTTATTTAATCTAACCTACCGGGCTTAAAGAGAGTCTGTTGAACTGCATCTGATCTAATTGGTGTAAGAAGAAGAGAAGGCACACAGGGTTTCCAAGAGAGTATTGTTCACAGATCAATAAAGGAACATGAATAACAATAGAAATATTCTTTTCATAATCTTTCCTTTCATGTTTTCATTGTTGCTCCATTGTAAAAACGAGAAGAAAACTGCTATAGGAAACTGAAACGAAAGTCATGTATCTCTAGTTTCAAGATAATGACACAATACTTTGGAATTTTGAAGCTTCTATCAAGGGAGATTCTGTGACTAAGGGCCAAATACTAGTAACTTAGTATTTGAAATTGAAAATGGCTTAACTTGATGGATGGATTTAATATGTTAAATTGTGAAGAGAATGTCATGTTTTCAAACATCATCAGACTCTTTTTCACCATGGATTTGAGCACTTTGACTATCATATTATTTGAACGACTGCACAGAAAATTTGAAATTGTATATGCATACTGCTGAATGGTAGAATAAGATAGACTATATTCATACTTCTATATTTACATCTTTTCTTCTTATGATTCTTCACACACCAGCATTGACATCTTTTGGATTGATAGCATCCTTACAAAACACTAACTATCATACCAAAACCACTGTGACTTTTATTTAATATTAGAAATTGAAATGAGTTATGATCAACAAATTATTTTGTATCAAGAAACTGGGATAATGACTCTAAGTTGGCTTTGAATGACAGGTGTAATTGAAAATTTGTTTTGTGATTCTACATCTCAATTTAAAATTTAAAATTTGAAAGATCATGATCTGAGAATGACTTGTTTCACAGTTCTTTCTAAAGACTATCACTGTCTTGGGTCTCAGTTTCTAATTTATCCTCTTTATAATGAATGCTATGTTTGTAAATGCATTATTAGAAATGTTGTGGTTTCTACCTGCTCCATTTTCTGTTAGTTAAAGACATGTAAAGAACTGTCTTTTATGTTAACCTTTGAATCTTTAGCTCTATTTAGAGCAGACTTCTCAAGAAATAGATAAAAAAAATTGGAAGGAATGAATTATTAGCCATATATTAATTATCATCAATGATTAAATGCTAATTCATCACTGCATACAATTTTTGTATATAATAAATGATGGGCATTGCACTGTATAATTTAAATTAGGCTACATAATTTTAAAATTGAAGGTTAACCTGAATGAAAGTTGTCATTTTTTTGTGTGTGTGTGTGTGTGTGTGTGTGTGTGTGTGTGTGTGTGTGTATTTCCTTCAAAGCATCTTCTGGATTAGTATTTTAAATACTAACTCTAGTTTTAAGGTAACTGAAGAAATTTAATTCAGTTTTATCAGTTATTGTCCCCAGGATATTCACAACATGGTAATAAACATATTGCCATTTGCCAGTTATAGGTATACTCTATATATAAGAAACTACTTAGGCCCAATACAATCTTAATATTGCGTCCATATACAAGGGTCAATACCATTGTGGCATAGGCATTGATCTTTGTATATTGATACAAAATTAAGAGTATATT
>CAJQZJ010004856.1:7394569-7424177 GCA_907164525.1 Lophiomys imhausi | reverse complement strand
TACTGTTATAAGAGAAAGAACCATTTGTTGGAATGAAAAGAGAAGCTCTTGGGGGCGGAAGAGGATGGAAGGGTGGGACAAGAAGGGGGAATAGGGAAGGGTTTGCGACTGAGATGTAACTTGAAAAAAAAATAAAGTACTTATTAAAAAAAAAAAGAAACTATTTAGGATGAAATAGCTACTTCATAGCCACCTCTGAATAAGCCTGTTTAATGAAGCCAAATCTCATATTTATCCAAATTTATTTCTGACAACAGAATTTTGGCTTGAAGCAGTATTATACATTTACTTGAAAATTATAAAAAGCACCATAAAAGAATGAAAACACAAATTCAACTGGTATGGAAAACAAATGATAATCATTTATAGGATATATCTAGTACCTTGTTTGTTTCATAAATACTAATTTAAACTACATAAATTTTACATGAATATTAATTTAAACTACATAAAATCAACAATGTAACATTTTAACACACCCATGCAATAATTTTATGTTTCAACTGAATTCATTTTAAAATTTGTCTCTGTATACTGATGCTGAACTTAGTGTGGACACCTGATCAGCCTAGCGCACTAGAGCCCAGAACTCCTGGACTCAAGCAATCCTCCTGTCTCAGCCTCCCGAGTAGCTTGGACTTCAGGCCTGCGCCACCATGCCCAGCTAAGAACTGGCATTGGTAAGAGACATGCCCATGCTGGACTGTGACCTCCAGATTCTGTGATATATGTCTCACCCACTACCAGTGACAATCTCACTGAAGCACACCAATAGCTGTCTCATTACATAAAGGTCAAACAAGTTCCTCGATTACTCTGTTCTACTCAGGAAAAGCATTACTAAGCTTAATGAGACCAGGCTCCCAGTGCTTTCCTTTGAAATGGGGTTCGTAGAACAGGTTTGGAATAACATCAAAAATTTCTTTGACCACTCCTGGATAGTCATCTATGCCATTATGGGAGGGAGTGTGGTCATACTAATCATCCTGCTTAAGTGTTTTATATAGCATATCTCCCAGCAATGCTCCATCAACAAGACTACACTGTAGGGGTTCATGGCTCTGGAACACCCAGACCACAGTCCACCCAAAGAGGAGGTACAGGCCTGGTTCATGGAGATCCATGAAGCCTCTGTTTAATATCTTACACACCCTATGTACTCTCTGGGGATGCCACCCTTTAAAGACTGGTAGTCAATGATGGGTAAGAATCTGTTGGGCAGGTCAACCTAAGACAGGAGCAGTCCATTATACTGGGGGTCCCTGAGGTGGGGTCAACAAGATCAGAGCATAGGAACTCTGTTTCCCACTGAGTTGCTAAAAAAATTAAATTCAAAACAAAAGGGTGAATATGTAGGAGGAACAAGGTCTGCCATTGAGCAGAAATAAGGCCTGCTGCTAAACAGCGCACATGTGACTGGGTTTCCATGTGCAGCTGATCTGAGAGACCTGCTGGAACATACTGGGCCTGAGACTGATGAGGCCACACGGGGTAATGAGACACGAGCCAATGAAGAAGAGCAGCAGTAGCCTGCAGTTCAGGAGCCAATAGGACTCTGGGTGGAAGTTATAAAGGGTACTCCCTTTTTTTGAAATAAAGGAGTCTGCTTTTGCCACTTACTGGACTCCTGGAATCTGGGTCGTTGATTCCTCTCTAGGTCATCTGTGCCTCCAAGAGTCCTGGGCATGGGTCCTAGCAAAAGTAAACCTCTATAATTTCATGTTTAAAATAGTATAAATCTTAATTTTATTAAAAATTTTTATGGAAGAGTAAAACATACATTTTGAGAGGTAGCATAATTAAACTATGATGTCTTTATTTTGTGCACTTGTCATAAATTTTGCCAACTGAAATGCTAAAAATTCTACTACAATTGAATTTGGAAATTTCCTGCCACTTATTCAAATAAACGATGATGAGTGTAGTGTTTTTCGTGTAGTTCCAATTTTCCAGTAAGGGTGTACCAATTTACAGCTTCGTTGGTATATTAAAGTCGCTAATTATTGATGTTTAAAATATAAATTTTATATTAATATATTATTCTAATTGAAGGCATGCACTCTAAATGAACTTAATTGATAAGCAAAACATATACATATGTAACCAAACTTTTAAATTATTATTTAACACTTATTTATTTATTACTAAATTTACTTATAACAAACACCAACAATTTCTTATCTACTAATCCTATAAATTCCTACAACCCCTTTAACCTATCCACTAAACCTATTGATAATTATAACAACTACTTTCATAACCTTTTAGAATGATACAGTCTCTGGGGCAGGTCCTCAGTCGTCAGGAACACAGTCTTTGTTGTAGATTCTTTAACGCACTTAGCAGTCCTTTTTCTGGATCTCTCAGATGTAGGTTCGTCAGGGTAAGTTGGTTATTGCAGTCTCACCTTAAATAAGGCTTCATGCTTTCCTCTCTGTGGGAGACCCCAGCCATCTGCAGGCCAACTTACTTCTTTTGAATCAGGAACTCAGCTGCTCTGCCTCAGTCCTTAAAGCCAGGCACAGTTTCCCCTAGGCCACTGATCTGACAGATCAAACCCCTCTAGGCAAAAGCTGAGCCACAGGATTCAGTCCTTGACCTTTTGGTGTCTTGCTCAGGCTTTCTTTGCTCACCGGCTTCTTTCTGCTTCAGGGAGAGAGCTGGCCATCAATGGCCAGCCCTTTTTTCAGCAGGACTCTTGGAGCTCTCTAGCATCAGGGGCCTCTTCTCCTCTGGGCTCCATGCACTGTCCTTAAATAGGAGGAACTCTGTTTCAGCTTAATTTGGGCTCCGCCCACTTAGCAGCTGAAAACAATGTCAGACCAGATACTTTGTTTCTTCAAGTCCATTGTCTTTCCTGTTTTCCTGACTTCAACCTTGTTTTTCAGTCTATTGAGTCTTTCCTGTTTTTCAGTCTATTGAGTCTTTCCTGTTTTTCAGTCTATTAAGTCTTTCCTGTTTTTGCTGACTTCATGCTGATAATGCTCTTCAGGCCCCGAATTAAGAGACAGTATCAGAAACTCCTATATATTTTCTAAATCTAATTTATCTAACCCCTACATACATATATATATATATATATATATATACATGTATCAGTTGATTCCTATTTTCACTTATCATTTAAATTTTCTGCTAGTTAAATTTTCAATTTCATTTCTGTTATAATGAATTTTTATTCTATTTCATATTATACTAATATAACTATTCATTTTAGATGATACTATTGTAATACTTTATTTTCCCTTTAATTGTATATGATGTAACAAATCATATTAAAAGTCAGTTCTGTCTTAACTCTATAGAAGTTCATAGTCTTTTTTTTCTAACAGTCTTAAATATAAAGAATTCATATTTTCTATAGACCAGAGAATTTAATTTTGAAGCATGACTTATGTCACGTCTTCTCTCAGAATCATGTAGTTATATACATTAATTTTTCTAAAGTTAACAAATTATGAGTTCTTACAAAATAGCTTCAAGTGAACTCACACCCTATAAACTTCCAAATGAGCTTTAGTATCAATTAAAAAATAAGAAAACAACTCTAGTTTCACATACTTTTGACAGTTTTTAAATTATGAATGAGTTATGACCTTTTAGTGTTTTATAATTTTCCAAATATATATCTTATTCTAAAAATTCCAAAATATACAATAGAATACATATTTTATGAAAGTAATGTGATAATCATATTCTCAATGGAGAGACTTCCCTTGTATATAATTTGTAAAGATTAAATTCATAATTTGATTACCCTCCTTGGTTATATTATGGGTGTTATTTAGTATTTTCAAAGACAAATGCCTGCTTTTGTTGGTTACTGTGAACCTTGAAAAATTTTCAGGTTGATGAAATTGGATGCATGTAATTAAATAAATATTTTATTGAAAAGATAAAATTCCATTCCTTGTCCTCTCATAGCTTTGTTTGTTGTATCATCTGTCTGTTTGCCTTTTTCTTCCCCTTGCCTTTACTTAAATGTTAATTTTTCCCTGACTCCTTGAAGAGGGTACAAAGCTATATCTTTCCCTCTCATTTGTTCTACAACCATTTATCATGTTTTCCATCCAATTATCATTCTTTTAGCTTTGTTTTAGTTATCAGTGATACATAATTAAATCAACAACATATTTATTCCTTTATGACATTCATATTTCAGAAAGAAAATAAAGATAATACATAGATCATTAAATAGTGACATCTACCCCAACCAGGAACTCATCAGTATAGGATGCCAGCAGAGGTGGCAGGTGATAAAACAGACTCCTCTCTGAGCACATGAATTTAATGTTTGTGGAGATCAAGAAACAAATTCCAAAGAAAGAGTAAAATTATAGGTGAAAGCTATCTTTATGGATGAATGGAATGCCAGTTTTATTATTTTATTTCAAACTTGTGTATCTTTTCATTTAACTCCCTGAAGTCGTGAAAACTTCAAGAAGGAAAGAAGCATGTAAATGGATATATGTTTCCCATGCCTAGCTAGGTCAATACATTAGCTGCTCAGCAAATGTTTGCCAAGGAAATGAATGAATATATTTCAAATAATAGCAAGTGATAAAAATAAATAATATATTTTTCTCTGTTACTAGATGGCTAAAATTAAATGTACCCTCAAAAACCCAAGTATCACAGTTAATAGAGCAAGTGAGACAATGTTAATAAAGTAGTCCAAAATTCTGAAATAGATTTGATGACAGACTTTCAAAATAAAAATTAGAACAATAAATTATTAAATGTACAAGGTTAAAAGGGATGAGAAGGAAATATGCTCAAACTATGTTAGAAGATATTTATTTATTAATTTAAAGCAAAGCTATATCACTCAACGACACATCACAAATACAATGATTTTTGAAAGGTAATCATAAACTAAAATACATTTGTCTAAGCTTTACATTTCAAAATTATAATAAATCTATAAAAATCTCAGAATGTTGATTAGATAAACCTAATAAAATATAATTATTGTATTCAGTCCTATGGAAAATTAGATAAAGACTTTTAATGATTTTTATAATTAACCTGGAAATTAGCACTCTACAATCATGCAACATGTAAGGTATGAAGACCAATAAATCAAATTTTCCTTGAGAGTTGTATATGTACTGTTATACAGATGAAAATTTAAAGCAAGAGTGAATTTTTTTTAGAGGATCTACTTTCTAGAACAAATCATTTACATTAGGTTATTTCTTGTACAGGATGTGTGGCTGAGTTTAAATGAAGTATCTGGAGCTCCCAGATTTTTCTTCCAAATCACAGTACCTATTACTAATTGGATCATGCTGAAGTCTGTTCTATATGTTATTCTAAAAACTTCTAAAACATGTTCCTTTACCTTCATCCACTTAGGAACTAAATAGCCTACAGACACTAATGATGTCATTTTTGTCTAGGAATTTCTTCAGATAAGTCTCAAATCCTATACTTCTCTAAAGAATGAGATATTTAAACTTTGTTTGAAAATATAAGATGTAATGATTTCCTAACATATCTCTATCATGAACATAGATGCAAAAATGCTTAATAAAATACTAGCAAACCGAATTCAAGAACACATCAAAAGTATCATACACCATGATCAAGTAGGCTTCATCCCAGGAATGCAGGGATGGTTCAACATACAAAAGTCTATCAACGTAATTCACCATATAAACAAGATGAAAAAAAATGACATGATAATCTCTCTAGATGCAGAAAAAGCATTTGACAAAATCTAACACCCCTTCAGGCTAAAAGTTCTGGAGAGAACGGGCATACAAGGACCATACCTAGAAATAATAAAGGCAATACACAGCAGGCCAGTGGCCAACATCAAATTAAATGGAGAGAAACTTGAAGCATTTCCTTTAAACTCAGGGACAAGACAAGGATGCCCACTTTCACCATATCTCTTCAATATAGTACTTGAAGTTCTTGCTAAAGCAATAAGACAACTAAAGGAGATCAAGGGGATACAAATTGGAAACAAAGAAGTCAAATTATCCTAACACAGCAACAAATGAATACCAGTAGTTATTATTTAAGTTGAGCTGGAAATCTTTTGTCATAAATATTTCTTTCTTTTTTTTTTTAGTTTTTTGAGACAGCGTTTCCCTGTGTATCTCTGGCTGTCTTGGACTAGCTTTGTAGAGCAGGCTAACCTTGAACTCACAGATATCAGCCTGCCTCTGCCTCCCGAATACTAAGATTATAGGTGTGTGTTACAACACCTGGCAAATTTTAATGTACTGAAAGATACCAATATTGTATTAAATCTAAACACTAAAAAGAAAGTAAGTAATGAAATTATTCATAGAAATAATATAAAGTATTTTCTTGTTCTTTTATAAGTAAACTGTACACTCCAAAATTTACTTCATTAAACATGTAATACTTTAAAAAAAAATGTTGCTTTTACTTTTGAATACCAAGTAGCAAACTTTCATACATAGTGTCCAAGTTTTACTGGTAGTCTTTTATCACAATTTTTCTGGTGAACAAAACAGAGAATAGTGAGAAGGGAACCTTTCGTGGATAAACAATCTGCATTTGTTGATAATCACAAAAGAAAATTCACATAGAGTCACACTATGTTTGTATCATCACTTGACCATCAAATTCAAATTTACTCTAGGTTTAAAAGTTACACAAACATACTTTCACATCTCCTGAAATTTTAAATTTGGAAGATGTCTAATATCTCATTTGTTTCTCAATACACATTCAAGAAGTCGATATTGCATGCTTAGGGAAGCATCAAGGAGTGAAAAGTCTGAATATAGGTAGTTACATAAAATTTCTAAATCTTTTAAACAAGAAGAGACGGACTCTTAGGAAAACCAACATGAATGGGAATAATGATGACATTAAAGGTTCTCAAACTTTTTTCTTTCTTGATAATACATTACTACAAATTAGTTGTTTGTTTTCTATAGAAAACATTAAAGAAAACTTTAGTTTGTTTGAATGAGTAATATAAAACTATTCATTGGGTACAATAGCTTCCTATCATTATGGCAAATAACTAAAATATTTAACTTGTGACTTTTTTGACTCACAGGTTTCAAAGTAAACCTCAATTTTCTGTTCACTGCTCACATGCCGACTCTTGTGGGTATGATACATAACAATGGTGGACTCAAAACTATTTACATGAAATCACTAAAAGAAAAATAACTAGCAAGATAGTTCAAGTAAAGATCAGACAGAGCCTGAATTTGATCTATAGAGCCCACCTAAAGGATAGAGGAATGCCACATTTCCATCACAGTGCCCTCCCTCAACCCTCCCATTCCCACCTTCCACCCTCCAGTCCTACTTCTCCAGAGTTGGGTGTCCCCTCACATCAGTCCCTCACCCCAGCTCAGCATTCACATGAGGGCCAAGAGCCTCCTCATATACTGGGGGCCTACATGGCAGCACCACTAGGGCAAAGTGTCTCATCAACAAAGTCTATGTTCCTGTAACTTTTGGTGTGTTTGTGGTACAATAGATATCCTCTACTATATGGCTAAAATCCAATTATAAGTGAATAGATGCCATGTGCATCTTTCTGAGTCTGGGTTAGCTCACTCAGGATGAGTTTCTCTAGTTCCATCCATTTGGCTGCGTATTGCATGATTTTGTTGTTTCTGATGGCAGAGAAGTATTCCATTGTGTAGATGTACCACAGTTTTTTTTAATCCATTCATCAGTTAAGGGACATATGAGTTGTTTCCAGTTTCTAGCTATTACAAATAAGGCTGCTATGAACATAGATGAGGAAATGCCCTTGTGGTTTGGTGAGGAATCATTTGGATGTATACCCAGAAGTGGTATAGCTGAGTCTTGAGGTAGAGCTCTTTCAAGTTTTCTAAGATATTGCCAGAGTGATTTATATAGTGGTTGTACAAGTTTGCACTCCCACCAGCAAAGGAAGAGTGTTGCCCTTTCTTCACACCCTTGCCAGCAAGTGCTGTCATTATAATTTTTGATCCTAGCCATTCTGACAGGTGTGAGATGGAATCTCAGAGTCGTCTTGAGTTGCATTTCTCTGATGATTAAGGATGCTGAGCATTTCTTCAAGTGTCTCTCAGCTGAAATGGGGACCTGTTGGGGGAAAAAAGATATACCTTAAACTTAAAAAAAAAAGGAAAGTGGATTGGGGTTGTGAAGAGAAAGAGGGTGGAAGGTTAGGACCAGAAGGGCAAGCAGGGAGGGGATTGTGATTAAGATGTAACTTGAAGCAATAATATATATATATAAAGAAGTGGCAGGCTTGGCCATGTTTGGTGTAATTTACTTCTCAAGAATATTTCAGGAGGTTATTCAATACTTCTGTAAACATGAGTTTTGGTTCTGAAAAAAAAAAAAAAAAGGATGGAGTTGTCCTCTGACCTCCAAACATATGCTATAGGATGTATTTTTCCACTCACACATTATACACACTCACTCATGACACACACACACACACACACACACACATACACACACACACACACACCAAATAAGCATACCCGTTTATTTTTAAATAGTTTTACTGGCTTATGATGCTTACCCAGTATTTGTTCTCACTCTATCAGAGCTTTAGTATACTCTAGTGATCTGTCAGTGCAGAGAAAAATGATCCCAAGTGTATTAGTTTGACAAGGTAATATCATTTCTCAAATTTTTCTACTTATTCATCAGTTTGGATTTTACACTGAGGCTGATATTTGCAGGTTGATTCAGCTATGACATGGGCTGTGGTGTTATCATCTCAAGTGGTCGAGCTACCTTCACTGACAGCTCAGGTTTTCCCCAGTAGTGTTGGCAAGATTTTTTTTTTTATGTTTGATATTCTTAGAGTTCCAGAGAGTGAGAAAAGAAACAAAGTTTTTCAGAAGACAGGGGTGGGGGCCATCTCAAATAATGTCTTCTCCAAGACATACTACTGGTCAAAGAAATATTTCCATGCCAGCACACACTGATATAGATGAACAGAGACTTGATCACAACATGCTAATGCATGTCATAAATTGATAAAGGAAGAGGAACCGGAGAGGTCAAGATAAACACATGAAGATCAACAGAACTAACTAACCTAGGCCCCTAGATGCTTACAGTGATAGGGGTGGGGCAGTCAGTGTCATGGACTTTGTTACCATTTAATGGGACACTTTACCCTAGTGGAGGTTCCAAGTGATGTCCCAGAGCAATAGGAAGCTCTTAGCCTTCATGTGATGGATGAACTGATAGGGGCTGAGATGTGGGGATCTCCCACATCAGAGGAGTGGAATAAGTGGGAGAGGGGGTAGATGGTGGGAGGGTGGGCCAGAAGGGGAGGAGGGTAGGGTCTGTGATTTAGATGCAACTTGAATTGATAAATGAATGTATTAAAAATAAAAGAAACTTCTTGCAACAGAGATAAGTACCGATAGCCAATCAAAATGCTGACTTGTAGAGCCTATTCTCAACTTATACATCCATAACATAATTCCTGCCCCTAAGAGACAAAGATCATTTTGAAAGAGGAGATGGGAAGGCTGTACAAGTCAGAGGAACAGGATGTTGCTGTGAGATCATGTACCTTGGAAATGTCACAGACAATACACCTATGAAGTCATTCAATATAAATCTCTAAATGTCTAAATAAAATGTCTAAAGTGGGCATTAATAATTCAACACTAATAACATGTTAATATAAAAAAAGAAAAGTTCCATATCTAGACAAAAAATTAAATTAATTTAAATTTAAAAACCAAAGACTGCTGTGAAAAGAAGAAATAATCTTCCCAGGGAAGAGCACACCAGTTAGTATTCCAATACGAAGGGTCAGCCCCTGAAATCATATACATACAAATAATACTTAATATATTGTATCTATGTACTTAGAAATACACACACACACACACACACATATAAAAAAATTAAGCAAAAGAGGCCATGAATTTCAACAACAATGGGGGTGCTGTTACAGGAAGGAAAGGGAAGGAAAAATTGTGTAATTTCATTACAGTCTCAAAACACTATAATAGATTTTAAACAATGAGGATGTAAAAGCAAAAATTGTTGTGGAGAATTACCAACAACATCTACTGCAGTTGTCAATGTTAATGAGCATGACCTCTTTCCAGACTTGCAAACTTCCATCAATGCCAACATACTCTACTGCCCCATAGTCCCAATCCTATGATCTATGCCATGTCCAGGTGTACACACAGTCCATTAGATGGTTCAGTTCTTTGGGTGGGTTTCTTATTTTTACACACCAAAAAGAAGTACATAACTCTGATATCTCCTCTTCACCTCCTCACAAACATACTCTAAATAAAAAAGTGCAATGCACCCTTCTTCTGAACAAAGCAGGAAGCTCAGGACACTCAGAGAAGTGCCTGGTGCACTTCAATGCTCAGGCTCCTCAGGAAAAGCCGTTCCCTAGTCTGGACTCTTTCAACAACTGTCACTGTTCTTCTTACCTCCTTGGCGTCTGCAGTTTGTGGATTGCCCATGTGAGTCCTGAAATCTGAAGTCTAAACTCTGTTTCTTCAGGAGCGTTGCATGTTTGTGCAGTTTCTCTTCTTCCCTTATTTTTATAATTATTTATATTTTATTATTTTTATTATCATTGCTTTAAAAATCCAATGTGTCATTTAGCTCAGGATGACCTCAAGCACTTTGTGTAGCTATTGATCTTCATGCTTCAGCATCCACATGTAAGAATTGCATGCATGTGGGAGCCAATACTTAGAGGTGCTGGAGCATTCAGGTAGTGTATCCACTGGGAAATTTTAAGGGCTCTGACGAAGTCTTTCAGAAGATCTTTGGGGGATTTTCCTTCTTCCTTCTTGGCTTATGGAGACCTTGAGTCCAATTCTCATTTTGAAATACGTCATTTCCTTTTATAGAAAATAAGCTTAATTTTCTCCAAAGGTGTTTTAAATTTATAGTCCAACAAATAAACAAAACCTCTCCTCTAGATTTGCTTGAATCAAAACACTTTCTAGTTTGTTGAATGTTCCAAGGTACTAGAGAAAATGTACTTGAAGTGCATCAAATCCTCTTTGCAACACTGAGAGGGTCCATTATTCACTGCCTTGAATTAATCTGTGACTTATCTGTGATTTGATCTTGACCCAGAGCACACTTCTTACTTTAAGAATGATTTTCTGTTTGAACAGATTATGTTACATGATATCCTCTACATTTCTTCCAAATTCTGCTGAGAAACAAATAATTTCCTTCATTATATTCTCTTTTCACTGTAGTTTTTATTTATTTTTTTGGATCTTTTTTTTTAATAATTTATTTTTTATTTCTTCAAGTTACATCTCAATCACAATCCCCTCCCTACTCCCCCCTCCAGTCCCACCCTTCCACCCTCCTCCCCCTCAACCCCCCATCCTCTTCCCTTCTATTTTTTCTTTTTTTTTTTTAGTTTAAGGTATTTCTTTTTTCCCCACAACAGCTCTCCCTTTCAGTCCAAAAAATGGTTCTTTTTTTTATAACTATAAATACAATACAAAACAACAGAAATAAATGGGAACTGTCCAGGCAGCCACTGGTATGTCATTTCTTAGTTTTGGAAGCTGCAGGCCCTGCACTTCCTATATAATCAGATATATTTATCCCTCTCAGGTCTCTGAGGTGGTTGAAGAATAGATAGCTAGAGTCGCATAGTTAAATTTTGAGTTGTTTAGGAATCAAGAGGGTGTTATAGATCTAAGAAGATATTTTTAAAATTATGAGGCAAGTTAGTATGAAAGCTGAGTTAGATATAGAACTTTAAACTCATGGAGATGGTTAGATAGTAGAATGTTAAATCAGGTGCCAAATACATATGGACTGGACATTGGGAATGTATGCTAAGCCATATAACTCTTATAATTGTAGTTTTTATTAACATCTAAAAGAAGGTAATTGAAACATGAAACCTTCTGTCTAAGATCTTATGTAGATACAAGGCTTTGCCAGAGTGTTTTCTATCAACCAGTCCTCTGGAGGGAGACAATTGTTGCTTGTTTGAATATTAACTTCTCACATATATTTTATGATCCAAAGATATATTTATTAATGACCTCTGAGTGAGCCAGACACTACCCACCTATGGCCTCAAAGCAATCAAAAGCTATTTTATATTATTCTATCAGAAAAAGACTCCTGGATGTATGTTGAATTCAAAGCTTGGTGGGAAACATAAAACGTACAAACAAACAAACAAATAAATAAATGTTAATCTTGGGAACAATATATATATATATATATATATATATATATACAAAATTTCAGTCCTCTACTTATTCATACCAATAAATCCCAAACTTAGTAATTTTTACATACCAATAATCATTACAAACTTGTGTCTTTGAAGTGAAGTGATTCATAGAAACAGTAATGATGGCCAGCAATCTTAATTCTCCTCACCTCTATTTGTGACTCATGTGTGGTGTGATGTATTAATATCTATTAGGTTTCCAAAATTTGAAGGTTAATTTTATATGTTCATCTTCTGCCTCAAATAATTCATCTATTTGGGGTAAAATAAATAAATGAAGTTATTGTGTGAATCCTACCATACAATTCTTTAATATTGCTGCATTTAAAAAATGTATGAAACATTGCTGTCCCAGCTTAAATATCACTGGGCTCTTTGCTGGTGGTGTCTACTCTTACTTGCAGGAACCACAGTGTAATATTTGAGGAGCCTCTCCACATCTAACATTCTCACTTTGACTGCCTGCTTTGTTACTTTGTGGATCACTTTTCACTGGAGCTCTGATGTCTCAAGGAATATTTTATCTTAATGTACAAGTTGGCTAATTTTCTGATAGCAAAGCTGTGAGAAATATGGGTAATACTATAGACAATTAGGTAACTGATATACATTTATGACATATATATAGTATGCTATATATGTATATAATAATGTAGATATAGTACCTAATACACAAATACACACTTATATACATTATATAGACTTTAAAAAGGAAATGTAGTTCTCTTTATAAATAAGCAGTTTCACAAAATACATTTTCTTATTTTTCTTAGTATATTTTAGACATTAGTAACACATCTATATTCAATAAAATATTCATTGTAAAATGTTTTATTTTAGTCAGTGAGAGAAAGACCAATATTTATTTATTTTTCTGTGAAAGGTTACAAAACATTATTCTTCATAAAAACTTAACAATGTAACTTGATTAAGTAGATTGGACATTGTGCTGCTTCATGTTATATTTAAATCTTTTCTTATCAGCCCTTGTCAAAACTGATAAGCTAATGCATTCAATAATGTTTTATGCCTAGAAATCAACTCAAGAGAATAAATCTCATAGTAACTCTTTTATAACTGTGTGGAAATTATTAATGGTTTCAGAGAAGAAGATTGTTTTAAATTGCCTTTATTTCTTATTCTGTGTACATTTATTTATTTTGGAAGCATTTTGCAATTTCACAAAATTCTCTAAATACATTATCCTCACCATGAAGCAATCCACATTGTAAAGGATTAAATTTATTAAAGTTATTAAAAGTTAAAGCCATGTTTAAGTGGTAATTCAAACACATACAGCTACTAGACATTAACAGCCAAACATAGTCACAAGTTACAAAATCCAAAAACACTTAGTTTGCTTAGCATATCCCAAGATATAGAGTGAACTCTAAATAATATTAAACAAAACTAGAAGGAATGTTCTTTAAGAGAACTGTGTTTCACTAAATTTTTAGAGTATGGGTAATCCAGGTTCAAAACCTTTGATGAGCATGAGCACAAACCATGAGAACCAAAATCAGAAGAGAAAAAATATTAATCCTTCTTGGTAGATATCTTCTTATCCATTTATGCTCCTATGAGAAAATCTCTAAGAGTAAGTAAATATAATAAACAATACCTCACAGTTCTATAGGATAAGATACCTAAATTGTATTCTATGAGGATCTAGTGAGGGCCTTCAAGTTCTATCAGCAGATGGAAGAAGAAGCAGATGCTGTGTGTCCACATGATGAAGAGAAGGAGAGTAATAGGCCACTAGTTGAAACCATTTCATGAGTGCCAGCATTATCCTGTCTGGGCTACACACCTTCAAGATCTAGTAGAGTCCCCACATCTTTAATACTGTCCTCCAGTAGGTGAAGTTTTGACACCTGCCTGTTGAAGGACACATTCACAATGTTTAAGATATATCAAGGTTCAAGGCCATTAACGTTCAAATATATTAAGACAAAGTATGAAAATAAAAAATTTTAATCTCTACTCAACATCACAATAGTGACAGTGTGGCTGTTTGGCATAGGAATCTATGATTATACCGAAAAACATTGTTATCTGTCATGTGATGGTTTAGTTAGTATTTTTGTGGTTATTTTTTTTAAGTAATTCGGGTAATATGATCAACAGTTATATGTTAATCAACAAGTTGATGTTTTGCCTCTTTCAGTAGAGAATTCCCAGTCTTGTCTGCTATCAGGCCAGAAACACATGCTCCTCTGCCAGAGGTCTGAGCTCAGTTGGTTTCCAGGCAGAAAAGAGTGAAACATGGGTTGAAATCCATGCCTCTGAATATCAACCAGGCTGGAGAGGCAGGAGAAAGGTTTATTTTCATTGCCAAGTATTACAGTTCTCTTAGCTAAGCAAGCAAGAGAGTTAGGATAGTCATAACTCTATCATGAATGCAGTGAAATGTTACCACTCTTAACTGCCAGCATCAGGCGGGGCAGCTTCAAGCAGCCTGCAGCCCACAGAGCCAGGCCTGGAGGCCAGCTAAGTAGAATGGGAGAGGTAACAGAATCTCAGGCTTCAGAAGAGGCCACTGTGGTGACTGGAGGTGGTGATCAAAATGCAAGCCTAGCTGAGCAGTAGTGGTAGCAGTGAGGTGGGGCTAGTGCTCCATGCAAGCCTTTCTAGCTAGGCAGTACCAGGTAGTGAATTCTTCATGGAAGGAAGAGTGCTTCCTTCTCAAACCCAAAATAAACAGTCAAGTGTCAGATGGTCATGGTGGAAATATGGAGAAAGTTTGTTTCATGAATCAGGGATATTATAAACCTTTGGGTATTAGGAGGCATTTTGGAAGTGAATGTGTTTCATTTGATGGGTATGATCTATCAAAAAAAAAAAAAAAAAAGTAATGTAGTATCCAGTTATCCCATGGCAGGGGATCAGGGCTAGGGAAAAGCCCAGGTAGTACTAGAGGCAAAGCCAAAACACCTTTAGCATGGGGAAATACTTTCAGAAACCCAGGTTTTCATTGAGTGGGAATCTTTTCAGGAAAGGGGTGGGCCAGTAACATCCCTGAGGGATATATGACACTCTGTAGAGGGTCTGGAATATCTCCAGATCAGGTTGAGGAAGGGATTCCACTGAAAATAGGGAATTAGTAATTTGATAGTGAGCACAGTGGCTTTCCAGTGATGCCAGACTTCAACTTTATCAGCAGAAATTCCCCACAAGAGGAAATTCAATTGAGAGAATGCCCCCACCATCCTGTCATGCATTTTCATGATTGATAATTGGCATGGAAAAGCCCAGCTCACTGTATGTAGTACTACCCATGGGCAGGTGATCCTGGGTGTTATAAGAGTAGGCTAAGAAAGTCATGTAGAGATAATCAGTAAGAAATATACCTCCCTGCCTCTACTTCAATCTGGCATACAGATCTCTGTCCTGAGTTCTTTCCATGATATTCTTTGATGACAGACTATGATATGGCTGTGTAAATGAATTTTCTACCTCAAGTTATTTTGACCATGACATTTTATCACAGCAATGGAGACCCTGAGTATGACAGGTAGATTTGACTATTGTTTAACCTTGAGCAATGAGCAATCTAAGATAATGGATGGTCACAAAGGGATAGACATCAGTATGGAAGTGCATTTATCTTACTTTGTAAATAAGTAAAATATGAAAAGTAAACAATAGGCAAAGTAGATTCAAGTGAAAAGGTTTAGAATACATGCAGTAAGAACAGACAGATTACAGGAAACAAACAACACAGAAGAATCATGTTCACTAATGTATTTTCTCCATAGTAAAAATAAGAAGGGTAAAAGTAATGAGTATACAGAAAGAAAAATGCTGCATTTGGATGAGCTGAGAAGACCTCTTAGGACTTCTTTCTAATATTCTAGTTTTTATTTTAGCCTTGTGTTTTTTGTTTGTTTGTTTGTTTTTTTTTTTTTTTTTGGTTGGGTTTGTGTGTGTGTGTGGTTTTGTTTTTTGGGGTTTTTTTGTTTGTTTTCTTTTTAGCTTTCATTAAATTAGTTATACCCTAGAAACCTGACTAGATAAAAGAAAATAGTAATGAAAGTGACATATGCCATTCCCAAGCAAAATGTACTGGTTGCCTAGCACAGGATCTACTACCCAAATCACATACTAAATAGAATGGATTCCCAGGACTGATGTCACAATGGCCCTAGTTTGGCCAATTTTAAATAGATTGTCAGCTTACTGTGGGGACTGATGTGTGTAAGTCACAAAGACACAGGCAGGGGCTTTAAAAGTAAAACCTCTTACCATCTGGAATTTTTCCTCTATAAGGGAACTGAAACCTCAGAGTTACATTTAATAAATTTTGTTTCTTCAATATTTTTAGCATGTATTTTCTACCTTCTACTCTGTCACTTGTATGTTTCCATTAACATAAGATTCTGTTTAGTTGCTTTGTCTCTATTATTTGCGATCGTTTTAAGTTTTTTGTTAAAATTGAAAACTATATAGATTGGGTTAATGAAATTAAAAGAGAAAAACTGATTATATTATCAATCGAAAGAAAGTTAACAAAAGGAATTTAAATTGACTCAGAGTTTTGCAAAGGTCAAAGGAGAATATTTACAATGAACAAATTGGAGTGACTTCTAAAACAGGACAGAATGGGCCACTGTAGAATATGCAGGCACATCATGCTCCAGAAAAGCTATTCTTGTCCAAGCCAGAAGATGCTACTCAAAAACTAAGCTGACAATGAAGAACAGACTCTCTGAACAAGGACTCAAATAATCAGAAATCAAGTTTAGAGATGGCCACTTCTAGGAGTGCAAAGAGATCATTTAATTCTCTTTCACTAGTCTTCCTAAAGAATCTGGCTAAGAAAGCAAATGTATCTCAGAGTAAAACACAACAAATACAGTTCAACACTGAGTGTCCTTGTTAGCACAGATACCATGTCCTTGTCAAAGTGTCCCTTTAGAACCCACATCTCCTGTCATATTTCCCCATATACATTTGCCTGGGAAACTGACAACACATCCAATGTAATATCAATTTTACTATTTTTCTTTCTGCACAGTGGGATATTTTTATATACAAATATTTATGTTTTTTTTTTCAAAATCATGGTTATGACTAACAAACTTATGTAAATCTATAAATCTAAGTCTTTTAAAGTTTTCATTTATTACATTGGTAATTTTATTGACAGAGTTTATACATGCAGGTTATTATTCAGTCTTGGAACCCATTTTTCATGTTAATTGTTTTTTTACAAACCCTCACAAACCTGTTTGGATGATTAATGATAATTATGATGGTCTGTAATCTCATGGGAAGCATGTATATTCAAGGATAACCATGAGATATGCGTTGAATTGGATTATCTTGTAGAAGACTTGTGTGGGATTATCTTGTCAGATCACTTAAAGGGGAAGATTCACATAGCTAAATCAACAACTTAGAAACAAAAAGAACCAATGAAACCAAGAGTTGGTTCTTTGAGAAAATCAGCCAAATAGAAAAACCCTTAGTCAAATTAACTAAAAGTCAGAGGAACCCCCCGAAAAAAATCAGAAATGAAAAGGGAGAAATAACAACAAATATTGAGGAAATCCAGAGAATCTTTAGGTCCTACTTTAAAAATCTACACTCCAACAAATTTGAAAATCTAAGTGAAATGGACATTTTCTTGATAGATTACACCTACCAAACCTAAATCAAGATCAGGTTAACAGATTAAACAGCCCTAACCCTAAGGAAATAGAAACAGTCATTAAAAATCTCCCAACCAAAAAGAGCCCAGGGCCAGATGGTTTCAGCACAGAATTCTACCAGACCTTCAAAGAAGAGCTAATACCAATACTCTTCAAACTCTTTCACAAAATAGAATCAGAAAGAACACTGCCAAACTCATTCTATGAGGCCACAGTCACCCTGATTCCTATACCACACAAAGACCCAGCAAAGAAAGAGAACTTCAGACCAATCTCCCTTATGAACATAGATGCAAAAATACTTAATAAAATACTGCCAACAGAATGCAAGAACACATCAAAAGTAACATACACCATAATCAATTAGGCTTCATCCCAGGAATGCAGGGATGGTTCAACATATGAAAATCCATCAACGTAATTCACCATATAAACAAGTTGAAAGAAAAAAAAAACACATGATAATCTCGCTAGATGCAGAAAAAGCATTTGACAATTTCCAACACCCCTTCATGATAAAAGTCCTGGAGAGAATGGGCATACAAGGACCATAAATACATATAATAAAGGCAATATACAGCAAGCCAGTAGCCAACATCAAATTAAATGGAAAGAAACTTGAAGCATTTCCTCTAAACTCAGGGACAAGACAAGGATGTCCACTTTCACCATATCTCTTCAGCGTAGTACTTGAAGTTCTTGCTAGAGCAATAAGACAGTTAAAGTCAATCAAGGGGATACAAATTGTAAACAAAAAAGTCAAATTATCTCTATTTGCAGATGATGTAATAGTTCATAAGCAGCCCTAAAAATTCCACCAGAGAACTCTTACAGCTGATAAATACCTTCAGCAAGGTGGCTGGATAAAAAATTAATTAAAAAAAATTAGAAGCCCTTCTTTACACAACAAATAAATGGGCTGAGAAAGAAATCATGGAAACAACACCCTTCACAATAGCCACAAACAATATAAAATACCTGGGGATAACTTTAACCACGCAAGTGAAAGACCTGTACAACAAGCACTTCAAGTCCTTGAAGAAAGATATTAAAGAGACCATCAGAAGATGGAAAGATCTCCCATGCTCATGGATAGGTAGGATCAACATAATAAAAATGGCCATCCTACCAAAAGTAATATATAGATTCAATGCAATTCCTATCAAAATACCAACACAATTCATTATAGACCTAGAAAAAGCAATTCTCAATTTCATATGGAACACCAAAAAACCCAGAATAGCTAAATTCGTCCTATACAATAAAAAAAAAAAACATCTGGAAGTACCCCAATCCAGATTTCAAGCTGTACTACAGAGCAATAGTAATAAAAACACCTTGGTACTGGTATAGAATCAGACCAGTGGATCAATGGAATCGAATTAAAGACCCAGAAATAAACCAACAAATATATGGTCACTTAATTTTTGACAAAGAAGCCAAAACTGTACAATGGAAAAAGGACAGCATCTTGAACAAATGGTGCTGGTCCAACTGGATGTCCACATGTAAAAGAATGAAATTAGAACCATACTTATCACCTTGTACAAAACTTAAGTCCAAGTGGATCAAAGACCTTAACACATGGCTGGACACAATAAATCTACTAGAAGAGAAAGTGGGGAAAACCCTTGAACTCATCAGCACACGTGACAATGTCCTGAACAGAAGAACAACAGCTCAAGATCTAAGACCAAATATCAATAAATGGCACCTCATGAAACTTAAAAGCTTCTGAAGGCAAAAGACACTGTCCTTCTCACAAAACAGCAGCCTACAGATTGGGGAAAAATCTTCACCAACCCCCCAACTGACAGAGGGCTAATATCCATAATTTACAAAGAACTCAAGAAATTAAATGGCAAGAAACCAAATAATTAAATCAAAAAAATGTGGAACAGAGCTAAACAGAGAATTCACAAAAGAGGAATTCCTAATGGCTGAGAGACACTTGAAGAAATGCTCAGCATCCTTAATCATCAGAGAAATGCAACTCAAGACAACTCTGAGATTCCATCTCATACCTGTCAGAATGGCTAAGATCAAAAGCACAAATGACAGCACATGCTGGCGAGGGTGTGGAGAAAAGGGAACCCTCCTCCATTGCTGGTGGGAGTGCAAGCTTGTGCAACCACTATGGAGGACAGTCTGGCGATATCTTAGAAAACTTGGAATAGCTCTGCCTCGGGACCCAGCCATACCACTTCTGGGTATACATCCAAATGACTCCTCACCAAATCACAAGGAAATTTCCTCATCTGTGTTCATAGCAGCCTTATTTGTAATAGCTAGAAACTGGAAACAACCCAGATGTTCCTCAACCCAAGAATGGATTAAAAAACTGTGGTACATCTAGACAATGGAATACTACTCAGCTATCAGAAACAAGGAAATCATGCAATTTGCATCCAAATGGATGGAACTAGAGAAGCTCATCCTGAGTGAGCTAACCCAAACCCTGAAAGATGCACATGACATCTATTCACTTATAACCAGATTTTAGCCATATAGTACAGGATAACTATAGTAAAACCAATGCACCAAAGGGAACAGGAACATAGAATTTTTTTCCAGTCAATGAGACACTTTCCCCTAGTGGCACTGCCTTGTAGGCCCCCAGTGTATGAGGAAGCTCTTGGCCCTCATATGATTGCTGAACTGGGGCGGGGGACTGTTATGTAGGGACACTCCACTCCAGAGGAGTGGGAAGAAAGGGATAGGGGGTAGAGGGTGGGAAGGCAGGACTGGGAGGGGTGGAAAGATCACTCCATGGGTTGGGAATATAGAAAGGAAGAATCAAGCTCAACAGAATCTTTCATCTCTGTCTACTTCCTGGATATGGGTGCCCTATGTACTTTTGCTTCAAGCTCCTTCAACTATCACTTCTCTACTATGCAGTCTCCACACTAAGACAAAATAAAACTTTCTTTCTTTAATTGTTTCTCACAGGATCTTTTAGTGCAGCTCCAGAAAAAGCAACTGCTACAGGTATATAAAACACTAGAAGGGAATACTGGCAAATGGTAAAATGAGGAAGAAAGTCCACACAGTGGCCGTGGTGATAGCATCATGGCCCCACAGCCCTGAAGTTAGGGCTCCAAAGAGAGGGCAGAAAGACACCACAAAAGCAAATGCTCAGTCAGGGAATATGTCTTTAGTTAGGACTGACTTAAGTAAAATTTTTGTCAATGTCTGCTATTGTGTCCTGGCTTTCTCAAAAAAAAAAAAAAAAAAAAAGATGGATGGTTTGAAAAGCACGTGGGGCTAGGTAAAGTATATGGGTATTAAAAAAAAATTATTTCCAGCTAAGCCCTTCCGCTCACAAGCAGTCTTAAGGAGCATGGATGGCATAGTAGTTACCACAGCAGAAGCTGTTGAATATTAATGAGTAGGAACTGGCCTAAATTTTCTCAGGAAAATTCAAAGCTATTAAGCAGGCTTCTTACATATGAGAATAGAAATAAAACCATTTTATAATATTATATGAGTCTTTCCTCACCTAATAAAAATAAATTTTAAACAGTTTATAAATATCACAGAAATTTTGTAGTCATTGTAGAGTTGTGTTCTTGTTTTTACTCATGCAGTTTTGTGTCACCATTGAAAGGTAGTTCGTTCTTATAATCTCAATCCTTAGGGTCCTGAGGCCGAACAATCATGAATTTGAGACTAAACTGTCTAAAAACAAAACAAAGAAAGGACCTATAAGATAAAATAAATCAAAGCTTATTAAAGGAAAAAAAGGTAGTGTAATCTAAAGTGATAATTATTCCTCTTTTGGGAGATAAGGCTGTAAAGTTTGAAGGCAGAAAGGAATGCTTAGTAGCCTCCTCTGGTTCTGGCCACACTTTAAGGTTAAATCTGTGTGTTTTGTCAATGAGGTACACTATGCGTAAAAAGTTGGGTTTACTGCTCCTTCTCACCAAGTCCCAGCAAAGATTCATTAATCATCAAAGAGCTGGAATGAGCTAAACCTGTTGTAACAAACACATTGTGTATCGTACTGGAGAGGCATTTCATGTTAGCTCTTACATTTTCTGCGCATCTGTCTTTTGTACCATTTTTTAAAAGGCGGTACTATTTACAGAATACTGTTTGGAATGACTCTTCCATCTAGGAACAGATGGAAGGATTGGGGATGCATAATGTGCAGGACTGAAATGGGGATAGTGTGTCTTACCCCCAAACCCCCAAACCATCTTTACTCAGCTTAGGACCTGTTCAAAGAGCACCCACATCTCTTATTTTCAACTTAATCCTTCACTTTCTATTGAAAATTTTATACTCCATGAGTGGAGACTATGGATAATAAGCTCTTAGATTAATTTTGTCCATGCCAAGTCTCAAGGAAGCATAAATATAAAAAGTTATGGCTGAGAGAACAAAACAGAGACAAGAGCTTTGACCTCCTTTCTATTTCCCCTAAGATGACTGGAGTAAAGCATACTGAGGCCACCAGTAAAGAAGACAGCTTAGAAACGCTGTATGAAAGATGTCTGAAAAACTAAGGAATCAACTCTTCCAATTGAAGCAGCCAGTTTGCCTTAAGAAAGCTGCAGGGACTGAATCTGCCTTCCACAAAGTGAACTTTCAAGGAAACAGGAAAGAAGTTCCTGCTACAGAACTCTTTCTCATAAAAAGACAAAGTCTACCTCTTTCTCATGTCCACTCTCCTTGTGCTCCCTGGCAAGCCTAATGCGTCTTATGGACTTTGACCCCTAAATATGGAAAGAGAGCCACCTAGATCTCACTTATCTTTTCCTTGGCAAATTATTCTTCATTCTATGTAATTTTCAACATCACACTTGTCCTCTCTTAGTACATTTTCTTCACTGCTGTCTCCTATAAAAATGTAGGACACATAATTGAATCTAATAGACACCTCTTGAAAGTCTGACCTGCAGCAATTGTACTGCGGTTTGTACGTTTTACACTTTGGCCTCCTAACGCTTCATGGTCTCTTAGTGATCTAATGTCTCAATTCTCTAAAACGTTGCTTCCTCACAACCAACTTCACTTGACACAGAATAAATAACTCTACCTACGTTTCCTTCAAATGTAATAATTCAGCTTTATCTAAAATTGGATTTATTAGAAGATTGCCACTTCCATTTGCAGATTTTTGTCATTATCACCACATTGCTGGACAGAGTAACATCAAAATGCAATGCTCGTGTGACATTAGATGAAAGGAACTTATTTCTGGGGAAGAAAATAAAACAAGCAATTTCTCACTGAGAAAATCATATACATAGAGGAATATCAGGAACTTTTAAAACATCATAGAATCTAATTGAGGGAGTGAAAGTCTGCAGTTACATGGACTTCAGAAAGCACAGTGAAAATGCAGTATGTCAGTCATTCTACAGCACGAAAGCACAGTCCTAAAACTCATTATGTTACATTCCAAGACTTAAAAGAAATGTATGTATGGTGTCCTGCTAAAACAGAAATTTCTTCTATTTATATATTTATTTTCACTGTTAACATATAAGCTAGATGGGGTAGAGAGTGGAGTGGCAACAGCCAACAGTGAGAGCTTTGAAAGCATTTGTCTTTTGGTCATTCAGTCAAGCCAAGATTGGCACTTCTTGGGAATGACCACCTCATTGTTGAATATGATAATCAAACATGCCCATTTCCTGCTAGTTTTATTCTACTAAAGGATCAGAGCAATAAGATGATTTCTCATGGCATACTTCTACATATCATCTGTCCCTAATCAGAGAAGCTACTTCTTGCACTATATGAGAATTTACACAGAGACCTACAACCAGACATTTACAGAGTTTTCTCCAATGAAGTGTCACTGAGTATGTCACCTCAACCCACAGTGTACTCCAGGGCAGGCCAGAGGCTCAGAAGGAGTTACACAATACTAAACGGGTTCCATTGTGTGTGTGTGGCGGTGGGGGGGGGGTGTTATTTTGTTTGATTTAGTAATTTTTTGTCTTATTGTTTTTGGCTGTTTCTTTGTTTTAACATTTGTTTGTTTGTTTGTTTTATGTTTTTCAGAGAGTGAAAAAGAGGAAGAGAGGGATAACCTGAAGTTGAGTGGGTAGGGAGACAAAAAGTATCAGGAAGGATTTGTTGGAGGAGAAAGAATATGATCAAAATGCATTGCTAGAAAATTTTCAAGTAAAAATTTTAAAACAAAATGCATGTTTTTAATGTATTTTATGCAAAGTTGAATCACATTATTATCTTACATTAATGCTATAAAAGTATTTGTAAAATAAAGTGAAGTAAAGTAAAGTAAAGGAGACTTTACTCGGGACCATCCTGATAGACAGAAGATGATTACTGGATTTTGAACCTTGAGGATGGTATAGCTCTGGAATATAGTGTCCGCCTAACAAACACAAGACCCTGGATTCAATCCTCAGCCCTGTACAAGTAATAGTATTTAAAATAATAGAATTTTCAGAGAGGAAGATACAATGGCTTTAGTTATAAATGCATATTAGGTAAGGGGAACTTTATAGTGAAAAGCAGGGCAGCATTTATAGAGAGTAAAGTACCAAGATGAACCATCCTTGGGCAAGGGAATTCTGGGTAAGGCAACACAACAAGATCTTGTAGAAGAAAACTAAGATGATCAAACTTCACTTGATGGATAGGAAGGTAACAGAAACTTGATTAAACATGAGGATATTCAGGTGCCAGTGGTAAGTATGAGTGTCAATTTGAATTAGCAGGTTTGATTTAACAAAGTAACCTTACATAAGTGAAACTGGAGCTAAGAGAATTTAAGGAAACTAGATGAAGTGTGGCCAAATCAAGCATCTTTGTCATAGCATTAAGAATTTCTCCATCATTCCTTTTTTTTTGTTGTTATTGTTAGCAGCTTCTTCTTTTTTTAATATATATTTATTACATTAAGTTACATCTCCATCATAATGCCCTCTTTCCACCATTCCCAGTTCCACCCTCCCATCCTCTTCTCCCTCTCCCACCCATCCCACTCCTCCGAGGTGGAGTGTCCCTACAAATCAGCCCCTCTCAGTTCAACAGTCATATAAGGGCTTAATATATTTAATTCTTAGGTTTCCTTTAAAGTAATTTTGTTACAGCGAGGAGTTTTTGTGGGTAAAAGCACTGGATCTAAGTTTGATGACTTAAGCCCAATTGATGGGACCACATGATGAAAAGAGACAACAGACCTCTAGACTCAGCCAAATTGCTCCTGGGTATACATCCAAATGATCCCTCGCCAAACCATAAGAACATCTCCTCAACTATGTTCATAACAGCTTTATTTGTAATAGCTTAAACTGGAAACAATCCAGATGTCTCTCAACTGATGAATGCATATAAAGTCTGTGGTACATTTACACAATGGATTACTACTCACCCATCAGAAACATAAGGCCTGACACATTAAATCTACTAGAAGAGAAAGTCAGAAAAACCCTTGAACTTATTGGCACAGGTGACAACTTCCTGAACAGAACACCAACAGCTCAGGACCTGAGATCAAGAATCAATAAATGGGACCTCATGAAACTGAAAAGCTTCTGAATGCAAAAGACACTGTCATTCAAACAAAATCAGTGCCTACAGATTGAGAAAAAATCTTTACCAACCCCTCATCTGACAGAGGGCTAATATCCAAAATTTACAAAGAACACAAGAAATTAAATTCCAAGAAACCAAATAATCCAATCAAAAAATGGGGAAAAGAGATAAACAGAGAATTCACAAAGGAGGAATTCCTAAAGTCCGAGAGACACTTGAAGAAATGCTCAGCATCATTAATCATCAGAGAAATGCAACTCAAGACAACTCTAAGATTCCATCTTACGCCTGTCAGAATGGCTAAGATCAAAAACTCAAATGACAGCACATGCTGGCGAGGGTGTGGAGAAAGGGAAACCCTCCTCCATTGCTGGAAGGAATGCAGACTTGTGCAACCACTATGTAGGTCAGTCTGGTGATATCTTAGAAAACTTGGAATAGCTCTTCCTCGGGACCCAGTCATACCACTTCTGGGTATACATCCAAATGAGTCCTCAATGAATCACAAGTAAGTTTCCTCATCTATGTTCATAGCAGCCTTATTTGTAATAGCTAGAAACTGGAAACAACCCAGATGTCCCTAAACCAAAGAATGGATTAAAAAACTGTGGTACATCTACACAATGGAATACTACTCAGCTATCAGAAACAACGAAATCATGCAATTTGCAGCCAAATGGATGGAAGTAGAGAAGCTCAGCCTGAGTGAGCTAACCCAGACTCAGAAGGATGCACATGGCATCTATTCACTTATAATTGGATTTTAGCCATATAGTATGGGATAACTATACTAAAACCAATGCACCAAAAGGAACATGAACATAGCCTTTTTTTCCCTGTCAATGAGACACTTTTCCCTAGTGGTGCTGCCTCATATGCCCCCTGTGTATGAGGAGGCTCTTGGCCCTCATATGACTGCTGAACTGGGGCAGGAAACTGATATGTAGGGACACTCCACTCCAGAGGAGTGAGATGGAAGGGTTAAGGGGTGAAGGGTGGGAGGGCAGGGCTGGGAAGGGTGGAAAGAGGACACTATGATGGAGATGTAACCTGAAGCAATACATAAATAAATAAATTAATTAAAAATAAAAAAAAGAAAATTGTTGCCAAATGGATGGAACTAGAAAAGCTCATCTTGAGTGAGCTAACCCCAAACCAGAAAAATTCACATGGCATATATTCACTTATAACTGGGTTTTGACCATATAGTACAGGATAACTATCTTACAGCCAACAGACTGAAAGGAATGGGAACATAGAGTTTGTTACCTGTTAGTGGGACACTTTATCCTATTGGAGCTGCTATGTAGGCCCCCAGTGCAAGATGAAGCTCTTAGCCCTCATATGACTGAGGGGGGCTGATATGTAGAGGAACCCCACACTGGAGCAGTAGGACAGGTGGGAAAAGGGGGAGAGGGTGGGAAGGTGGGACCAGGAGGGTTGGAGGGGACTGTGATGAAGATGTAACTTGAAGTAATAAATAAACATTAAAAAAAAGAAAAGAGATAACAGACCCTTGCAAATTGTTCTCTGACCTCCCAATGTGCATTGTGACATTCACACACCTAAACATATGCACAAGAGGATAAATAATAGCAAAAATAATAATAACAAAAATGTAGAGTGTTTTAATGTAATATTCTATTTGGATCATAATCATACTTATCCCACATAAATTTTCAGGGTTTGCCACATGAAATGAGTAGCTCTGAACAGGGTTGCCTTCCCATCTTCCAAATTGTTATGTAGAAAGATATTGTAATTCTCTGACATGAAATGAAGGCTTGTTTTGCCTTATATATGTACAATAGATGTCCCACTGTTCTTGTACCTACAAACTATACAAAGCCCTTTACTCTTATGTAAAGTACATGAGTCTGTGTCTCCTATCCTTGCTCTGTCAGAACCAGCAAAACAGGGAGTTGTGTCAAGCTTTGGAAGTAGTGTTAAAGAGAGCTGCAGACTAGGTGGCTCCTCATACCTAGGGTCTCTTCCTCTGAGAATGGAGGTTGTTTAACATCAACAAATGTTAATATTTGGAAGATTTATTTCTTGCTTGACACTAGCCTGCATATCATCTCCTGTCTTTCTCTGCCTTTTGCAGAAAAAGGTTTGCTTTTTTTTTCCCCTGCAGGTTTTTGCTTTGGACATCTGCCTTCCTTGTCATAGATGGACCAGACAGAGTTTTTTCTCAAAACACCTCCTCTTTCAGTCCCTTGAGTTGAATGGCAAGCACAGCCTCCTCATGTGGGTGTTGGACTGATTTTAAAGGTAAAATGTGAGCAGCACATAAATGTCCATCTACATATTTGGAGAACTTTCAGATTCTTGACTACAATCTTGGCCACTGATAATACTTGCACACAGGGATCCTGTTGTGCATACATGTGTGCTTGCTTTGGATATATGTGTTCGTGAGTGTTAGTGCAGACATATGCCAAGGCACATGTGAAGAGGTTAGAGGAGAATCTCTGATATCAACCATCACCTTCTAGCTTGTTTTTGAGCTTCTTAAAAGTCCCCTGTCTGTGTTTTCTGTCTCACAATGGCATTCACAAGGTACTGGTATTCCATGTTTTACTTTGGTTTGGAGATCTGAACTTAGATCTGAACTTATAAAACAGGTACTTTACTCACTAAACCATCTTGGCATCCCAGCATGCTATCTTTTATCTTCAGGTATTTTGGAGTTCTGGGTTCTTCTAATACTTAAAAAGAGCATTTTTATATTTTGTAATATGCCTCCTGTCTAGTGGTTTTTCATTGGGTATTATTTTTTTGCTCTTAGAACTATCATTGAAGAAATATGAATGTACATTGCATTGTTATACATTAATGGATATTTTAAACATCATCCAACACTCCAATAGCTGCTGAGTACAAAATGTATTTGTGGTTAATTTTTCAAGCACGATGTTTTTTAAATATCAGAGGAAGTAGGGCTTTTACGAAAAGCATAATAAATTCTCCACTGGTGAAATGAGAAGCCTATTCAGTACAGAGCCATTACCGTGGAGTGGTTGAGCAAAGCAGCTAAACAAGACTGAGCATGAGTATTCCATCAGTGACCTCATTCTAAACATCTATTTCTAAAAAAGTAAAATATACCACCTTTCCAAACTCCATTTATGAGAGAGCGATGAAACCCTTTTAAAATATTCACATATAGAAGATTAAGGCCCATCAAAATAAAAGATAATATCTTGGTCATAGTCATTTTTAACCACAAAAAATATTTTTAAAAATATATGAAGATTTAAATGTTCCTCTGTTGTCCAATCATATTACATATGTTGGGGGTAAGTCATGATAATATTAACCCCAAACATATCAACTAAACAGTAGGAATGAGGGCATTACTCTTAAACAAGAAACTAGGAGGCAAATAAAACTATATCATTAATTAGTAATGTATGCACAACCGACTCACAGCTTCTTTCTATAATTTGCTCAGTAACATTTGGAAGATATTAGCCGGGCAGTGGTGGCGCGCGCCTCTAATCCCAGCACTTGGGAGGCAGAGGCAGGCGGATCTTTGCGAGTTCGAGGCCAGCCTGGTCTACAAAGTGAGTCCAGGACAGCCAGAGATATTCAGAGAAACCCTGTCTCGAAAAACCAAAAAAAAAAACATTTGGAAGATATTTGAAATGCCAAAAAAATTTATAAGCTGTCCTAACTTTTCTGTCTTCCTAAGTGAAACACTTATTTCCATTGGAATGTATTTATGTGCCCATGACTTAAGGGCAGGTGATTGGAGTCAGTCAAAATGACACCATTCTTCTTTATCAGTGCCTGCCTTAGGGAGGATATGTGTCCCAATCCTGTCCAATAAACCTATAAAGAGAGCTGTTTTCACAGTTTCTGGAAGGATTTTCTTATGAATATTGCTATGAGGTGACTTAGGAAAGAGCTACTGCTATTTTACAAGTGTGAAGAGACCCAGCTCAGAGCAAAGCCATGCAAACAAAAACAAAACAGTCAGGATGATGGAAACGGTCATCTCCACATGGAAACTGTAGACAGTATTGGCAATCTTCCCACCCCCCATGACTGAGGACCTTGAGCTCTGCACAAATACTCATTGCAGAATTATCTATCAATGTCTGCCAAATGATGCCTGATAAACTGAGGATACAATAGGCTTTCATTTCATGGGGAAGTAACAGTACAGGCAGCTCCAATACAAATCATAGACAATCTAGAGATGTAATGAGGG
>CAJQZJ010004856.1:7358133-7369569 GCA_907164525.1 Lophiomys imhausi | reverse complement strand
AAGAATCTCCAGTGTGAGATGGTTGAATTAGTGGCAAGCCTATCTCTTGGCATGAAAAAACCCCTTGCTCCAACTGCAGACAGACTGCTGTCCAAAAAGGACAAAACTTGGTAGCAGGGAAGTCGACAGCCTAACTCTGCCAAGACAGGGTAGGTAAGTCCTTCATAATCCCTGCTCTACAACAAATGTCTGTCAGAGAAACAGGACCCAAAGGCTGAAGACTGATGCAGGAATGTATGGAGAGAAAATGGGAACTGTCCAGGCAGTCACTGGTATGTCTTTTCTTATTTTTGGAAGCTGCAGGCCCTGCACTTCCTATATAAGCAGATATATTTATCCCTCTCAGGTCTCTGAGGTGGTTGAAGAATAGACAGCTAGAGTCTCATAGTTAAATTTTGAGCTGTTTAGGAATCGAGAGGGTGTTATAGATCCAAGAAGATACTCTTAAAAGTGTGTTGCAAGTTAGTATGAATGTTGAATCAGATATAGACCTTTAAACTCATGGAGATGTTTAGATAGTAGAATGTTAAAGTCAGGGGCCAAATATGTATAAACTGGACATTGGGAAGGTATACTGGGCCTTTTAACTCTCATAAATGTGGCATATTTAAAAAAATTCTAATAAAGTCATTTTTCCTGAGGGGGAAAAAAGACCAAGTTATTATCAATGTTTCTCAAGCAATTTCATTAATGAAGTCTTTGGATAAAAAGATCTTTAAAAATTATAGTGGACAAATTATTTCATCTGTTGAAAAACTTTGTTTAGATTTGACAATGAGTTCATTATGTTGTTTTGGCAATGTCTACATAAAGGTGTAATTGAGAATGAATTGTCCAATATATGGGGTATAACACTGCAGTGATAACTTCAAACTTCAACAGAATCTTTCAAAATTCATTGTTGGTTAATTTCAGAAGTGTGCATTATTCATTCAGTCATTCTTCACTTCTTTGCTATTTTCCCACCCATGTTTTATATTCATAAGCAATCATTAAAATTCTACTCATGTGGACATCAAACTATGAGGCATATTTAATGTCCTGGGGAACATGAGGTTGTGCTTTTTGAAGATACTAATAAAGAAGGGAAATGGTGTCATTTAATTAGTCAATACTTCATCATTTGTTTTAATTGTAAGAGTCACTAAAGGAAGATCATAGGAACAGACATGATAAGAGTGCCACATTTAATCTGAGGAAGTTGTCTCTGACCTATAGAATTGACTTGACAATGCAAGCAATCTGACTCTAGGAGGCAGCATATAATCAATGGCATTAGTCATTTCTTAGTGTGAGCAATCACTACTAAGAAATGAAGTGTCTTGGCCATACTACTGAAAGTAATATACAGATTCAATGCAATTCTTATCAAAATACCAACATAATTCTTACAGACCTTAAAAGAATGATTCTCTTAGATCCAGGACACCCTCTTGATTCCTAAACAACTCAAAATTTAACTATGAGACTCTAGCTATCTATTCTTCAACCACCTCAGAGACGTGAGAGGGAGAAGATGTTTTTAAAATTGTGATGCAAGTTAGTATGAACGCTGAGTTAGATATAGAACTTTAAACTCATGGATATGGTTAGATAGTAGAAGGTTAAAGTTAGGTGCCAAATACATATGGACTGCACATTGGGAATGTATGCTAAGCCATATAACTCTCATAATTGTGGCCTATTTATTTCTGTTGTCTTGTATTGTATTTATTGTTATAAGAGAAAGAACCATTTGTTGGACTGAAAGGGGGAGCTGTTGGGGGGAAAACATATACCTTAAACTTAAAAAAAAAATAAAAAGGGAAGAGAGTGGGAGGGTGGGACTGGAGGTGGGAGTAGGGAGGGGATTGTGATTGAGATGTAACTTGAAGAAATAAAAAAATAAATTATTTTAAAAAAAGAACAATTCTCAACTTCATATGAAAAAACAAAAAACACAGAAGAGTCAAATTAATCTTGTACAAAAAAGAACATCTGGACATATCACTAACCCTGATTTCAAGCTATACTACAGAACAATAGTAATAAAAACAGCATGGCACTGGCATAGAAACAGATCAGTCATCAATGGAATCAAACTGAAAACCCAGAAATAAATCCAAACACATACAGTCACTTCATTTTTGACAAAGAAGCCAAAACTGTACACTGGAAAAGTGAATTCGTCTTCAACAAATGGTGCTGGTCTAACTGGTTATCAACATGTAGAAGAATGCAAATAGACCCATATTTACCACCCTGCACAAAACTCAAGTCCAAGTGGATCTAAGACCGTAACATAAAACCAGACACACTAAATCTGATAAAAAAGAAAGTGGGGAAAAGTCTTGAACTCATTGGCACAGGTGACAACTTCCTGAAAAGAACACCAATAGCTCAGGCTCTCAGATCAACAATCAGTAAATGGGACCCTAAGAAACTGAAAAGCTTCTGTAAGGCAAAGGACACTCATTAGAATAAAATGACAACCTACAGATTTGGAAAAATTCCAACAGGAAAATAAACAAAGGCTGGTTATTTCAATTCATTCATTTTTGTCTAGCACTTATGCAATATAAATTATGCTTGTTGAATTCATTCATAAATACAATTATTAATGACTATTACTAGTTCTGGGTAATCTTCTAGATTTTACATAACTTCCCAGTATTCTGGACTTTATTTGATCATTCTATGGATGGCAATGCTAATTTTCTCAGATTTTTAAATATAAGAATATGATTCAAAATATTTTCCCAATTTTTTTGTTAACGTTCAGATGTGTGGCAATGTCGTAAGGTCATTTGTTGGGGTATATTGTTTGTAGATGTGTCTCTGTATATCCAGTTGCTGCTAAACCGGCAGAGAGGTAAGTACTAGCTGGATCTTGGTATTGCTATTTCTATGGCCCATCACTACTCTGATATTTTGTAAACATTCATCTTTCCTCACTTACCTATTGAATGTAATAAAGACCTGACAACCAATACCTGGACAGAAAGTGGAGGGCAGAACTGCCAGGGGAGAAGTCTCTGGGAGAAGAAAGCAAAGGCAGGATATTGACCAGCTGGACACAGAAGTGAATGGAGAGGCTTAACCAGGAACAGCGAGGAGGAAGAGCTGGCCACATGGTGAGTAGGATGCAGTGCCAGGATTAGTCTGGTTAAGCTAGAAGACTGGGTGGTAATATGCCCAGCAACAATGCGTAAGCTTTAAAATATTTTTTAAAAAATCTGTGCCATTCTTTGTACTGCTGACAAGTCTGAAAGTCCCGTTTTGGTCATTAAATTTTAGATACACACATTGCCCAGTTGTGCTCTAAGTCAGAAGCATGACTATTACCAATAAAAACAGAGCTCACATGTTTCATGTACCGCACAATACATTGTCTTCACAAGGTCCTAATGTTAATCTATACTATTAAAAACAGTTTTGAAAGTGATACTATTTATGCGTGATCAAAGGGAAAAGTAATCATTTTTAAATTGAACTAGAAAATTAGTTTGTTGTTAAAATGTCTTTATGCAAAGTGAGTTTTTGGTTCTATTTTTACTCTTTTATAATTAGGAGACAATTTAATCAGCACAAATAAGTCATACTATTAGTGTCAATCTTATTGTATATTTGGGAGAAATGGGAGTTAATTATAGAGATGTGTCAACTAGCATAGAAATGTGTAAGGGCTTTGAGAATATTAAAATTTATCTAAGTGCTTACGTTGGTGGAACCTGATATCTTCAAAGATTTTTGGTTTACCACATTGAGGGAGAAAGAATTTTGAATAATGCACTTTTGCAATATTTTTCTGTTCTTCCTTTCCTTTTCCTTTCTGGATTTTGTTTTTTTGTTTGGGGACCAAGATTTCATAGACTATTCTGACTTCAAGTTCCCTATACAATCAATAAGATGATCTTAACTTCCTGAATCTCTCCTACTTCAACCTCCTGAGTACCAAGATTCCAGGCATTTATACCAAATCTACATGTTTTATATATAACTTTTCAATTATTGGACTTTAAATGATTACTAAAATATTGCATTTCATTTTTGTCCCTTTTTCATTTATTTTATTTTTTAAATTTACTTATCTGCTTATTTTACATTGCATTCCCCCATTCTCTCCTCCAAGTCCCAACCTCCCAACCTCTGTCCCCCCAACCCTGCCCCCAATCTGGTACCAACCCACTCTGGCACATCAATCTCATCAAGACTAAGTGCCTCCACCTTCCACTGAGAGAAGACAAAATAGGTATGCTAGGAAAATTGAGTCCAGAAGGAGGCAACAGAGACCAAGTCTAAGATAGTCCCCATTCCAATTGTTAGAGGATCCACTGGAGGACCAAGCAGCCCATCAGCGTCAATGTGTAGTGGGCCTAGAACCAGTCCATGCGTGTTCTTTGGTTGGTGATTCAGCCTCTATGCCCCTCCTCATCCAAGTTAATTGGCTATGTAGGTCTTCTTATGGTGTCCTTTTATAGTAAACGTTCTCTAATTTAGAATATCTAATACTACTGACATTTTGAGCAAAATAACTCTTTACTGTGGAGGGAAAATCTTATGCCTTATAATGCATTGAATGGCATCCCTTGACTCTGTGTCCAATCCAAATTTATATAAAAAAGTGTCTTTGCTGTATTTAAAAAGTCTTCAGACATTTTGAGATATTCATTGTGTAGAAGAATCTGTGGAAAAGCCATACCTATGTACTTCCTTCTCATTGGTGTACTGATCACTTATTTAACTCTAAAGGAAAGGAATGCTGTAGATGCAGAACCAAAGTTACTTTCATTTGTTGTCCACCTCTGAATCCGATCTAACATAATTTGACTATCAGATCAAATTTGTGGAGTTTATTAACTAAATGAGTAGTTAATTAATAGATTCCAATAACATAAACACTGAGAATGTTATCAGAACCATGAGATTTCTCTACTTTGCTATAATCTGCCCAACTGAAGTCTCTACCAATACATTGATAAATGTATTGATTTATGACATTTTTTGTTCTTTGACCAGAAAAACATCCATGCAGCCTCTTCCATGACAAAATATATCATTAAGGGCAGGCTGAGTGTATGTTCCTGTTCTATGGCCAGTCATATTAGTCTCAGACAAGCTTTTTATTCACTTTGAAGCAAGAATTCAATTTCATCTGGTGAAAACACTATTCTAAATTCTACACAGAAATGCAAGTTGCCATAACAAGAGAATAACTCAAAGATTCCTCTGTGAACATTACTTAACAGCTCACATTTCACTTCAAATTTCTTTGCTTTTTAAGTTGAATAGTTTTAGTCTGGGTAGCTGCTATAATAGAAATAAACTAGTAGATTATTTTTTTAAATGGTTGAGATTAGAGGATCCTTAAAGTGTTCTCCAACCTAGACTCTGAAAGTAACACAAATCACAGAGTGGTTAGTGGAAAATTCAGTGTTTAGCCAATGTTGATCTAAATTCAAGGACAGAAGAGTTGTCTTGCAAGCAGCCTTCATGTCTAGATAATTTAGGTTTTTATGCACTTATTGTGGAAGTAATAGGCATCAAAGTCATCAAAAAGTGAGGCTGTAGACACAAAGAATGTAAGAGGGAAGAGGGATATAGTGGATGTTCTCAGTCCTCAGTGTTCTGCGCATCAATGTGTCCCTATCATCTATATAACAGAGAACCACAAAGCAATTCTGATATGCCCCACAGAACTACAGTTGTGCCACATCACCTTTAGTGCTGTAGTTAATAATGGTGACAGTTTTTTTTTAAGTTTTATGACCACTGAATATTTGTTTTCCCCATACAAATGTGTTAGATCTACTAAAAATACAATAAAAGTTTCTTTTGAAAAAAGTGGACTCATGCTTTGAATTTGTATGGAATATGATGTGCTGTTAACATTTATAATATATCAAGACTGAATACTTTTGTTAAGTCAAAAAGTTGTTGTACTGATGTTAAGCCATTTATCAATGCTGAAAGCACTTTTTGTCTCTTTATGATTCATGAAAGGAATGGATGAACAAATGGATATGTCTAAGGTTAGGGACTATCTATCTATCAGACATCTGCATGTGTAAGCATAGAAATGTTGCTCTCGGTTTTAGGTAGAGCAAAGTTAGTATGTTAACATTTATACAATTGAGGCACAAATATCAAACAGTGCTAGAAAGCTTTTAAAGCTTAGCATTTTATCAAAGTCACAAAACAAATTTCCATCAGCTCTACCTGCATTCTTCAGGCCTACAATTTGTATATCCCTGGGACCTGAAGGACAGATTCATTAAAAATTTATTCAATAGCTCTGTTTGCTACAAGGATGTTGCCTCTTCACTAGAGATCTCATATGCTAGCATAGGATTGTTTTGAGCAACACATAAAAGAATGGAAGTGAAATACTTGCTCACTGATTGACATATTGCCATTATTTATCCAACTACTAACAAATGTTTAAGCATTTAATCTATTAAGATGATTGTGCACCATGGAAAGCAAAAACAACAAACACTAATCAATGCTGCCAGCATTTGATCATAATAAAAATTTCTACTGATTTTTTTTGTTTTGTTTCATTTTATTTTGACCATTTGGGCTGTTTTCCTTTACTTTCACTGTGTTAGATTTCTTATTGAAATATTCATAAATTTTGGCCTTAGCTAATTAACCAGTTAACAGCAACAGGATTTTGCATTTGATTTTCATGAATGGATTTGCATTGTCCAGTGTGTCAGAGTCTTTTTTTTTCCCTCCTGCAGAACTCATCTGTGTAATGATTGGACAATGTTGCACTGTTCAGTGTCTTTAACTCTGTCTTCATCTTCTTTTGCACCCAGAGATGTATCTCCTGAATCATATCAGTATCTTTTCTGGCATCAGATGAGTATAGTGTACAGGCATGTCATTCCTCCAGTCATGTGACTAAAATGGTCTCACAGGTCTTCCAGAGGTAACTTAATTGTAGTAAAGAAAGCCCACACACCCACACTATTATTTAACTCATCCTTCTGAGAAAAAAAAAAAAACAAAACAAAGACAAGAATAGGGAGCAATTACATAACTCAGAACAGCTCACTATAGTTCTTACTATGCAAATAGATTCATCTATAGACACAGTAGGATGCCAGGTGCTCAGAAAGAGCAGTGCTGACTACTTACAGAGGACTGAAATCAATGTGAGGGCCTGTAGTGCTCAAAAAATTGCTTTTGGAGAGGAAAAAATATTATCATATTGTCATATTGTCCTAGATGTCTATTGCAAAGTGGCAGAATCATGAAAATTGTAGCACAAAGAGCACACACAAACAAGAATCAAACTGATTTTTACAATGCCTCTTTGCATGTTATATTGATTTTTCATGATTATGACCTGAAGCTTAAGCCTACTTGGTTGTGATCCTAATTTTCTACTCAATCTTTGTTTAAATCCTACTGAGAGAATGGTGTTGTGTGATTATTCAAAAACACAGAGAACTGGGAGATGAAGACTCCCTGCTAATGAGAACAAGGGAAGGAAAGAGAAATATGCCAATCTAAGTGTTTAACCTGCAAATTGAGCTGCCAGACATGAGGAAATAAATAATGCCTTATCACAAATCACTCTTAATGTAAAAAAGGTTTAAAAATAAACATAAAGGACAACAAAGTGTTTAGAACTGACTGCGGAGAAGTGGCACATATAAAATGGAATTTATATTATTCCATTTTAAACAGTTATATAAATGCCAAATAATCTTCATTTTATTTTATAGCAATAAATACAGTACTACTTTCTGAAGCATTTAGTTGTTTTCATATAAATTTAAATAGGTCATACTTTAGATTTAGATTATTTGTAATTCTATGGTTTAATTTATTACATTTAAACAAATAAGGATTAATTGTAAAAGAATTATTTGTATTTATACATCATAAGGAAAGTGCATTTTGAATTAAAATCATCAGAATAAGACTTTAATAGGTAAAGAAAATAAATAATAACATAACTTGTGAAATATATGTGTGTGTATTTAGTTCCAGATCACACATTATGGCATTTAATTTTAAAGTAAATCTTCAACTTCCATTCTTTCTCTTTGGTCTTTCATCAATACCCACAAAGTAACCACCATGGTTTACTTATTGGGTCAAGGTCACATGATTTGACCAGTGAGAAATGAATCTTGACTGGGAATAGGTTGGAGGGGGTCACAGAAAGACTGAGGCAGTGACAGTGTTATTCTAAGCAATCAATTTTTTTATATTCTTATCAGAAACAGAATATAATGGCAGTCGCCAAGATAGATACAATGATAGTTACCAGTATACTATGATGTTTGCAAGCTATACAGTGTATACAAGATTCATATTTAAGAACAATTGTCCTGTCAAACATCTATATTTTTCTTTGACTTCTAGAGAACACAGAGAAACACAAATTGGCCTGAATGTTTAACTAGCTGAGGGAGGGCCTCTGTTTCTCAGGAACTGAAATCCCCCAAGAGCCACAGATTCTAACATGAAAATCCCATGAGGCATGATTCTCAGGGCAGCTAGACAAAGTTAACTCAATGATTCCTCACATGCCAGTATAAATGATAATGCTTTTATGGGCTAGTTTTGCTAGTAATACTAGGGAACTCATGTTAGAAATGAACAGAATGGTGCAAAATAGCTATCATCTCTGGGGAGACAGAACCTAATGGATCTCTGGGGTTCACTGACCAGCAAGCCTAGGCTACTTAATGAGTTCTAGGCAAGGAAGTTACTTATAAATTACATCTGAGGTGGTCCTGTGCTCTCCACTCTTGTGTGTGTACGGATGTGTGTACCTACACACAAAGCACCATGCACACCTTAATTGTTTATCACATTGACTAATTCTATTTTCATTCAGTGTTTCATTTTGATGTCTGTGCATTGTGAATATTTATTCTACCCCCACTGTTCAAATGCACTGTTGTTTTCACTTTCTTTGAAGATTTAAGTTTTCATATATATTAATCTGATATTTAAGACATGATTAGTCTGCTTTCGCTGCAATCTTTTTTTTTGCACCCCCTTCGCTGTAGTCTTTGAACTGATTTCTGATTTACTATTATAAAAAAAGATTTGACTTTCAGTGAACACAGAGGAACAAAAATTTTACATTGATGATAATTAATTATATGTGTCTGGGTGTTCTCATGCTTGTGAGGTAGAGTGTAATGGTTGCTTAGGAAACTTTCAATCAGTTGAAATTATTTGGAAGTTGCATTGGAGCTTCCAAGGTATGTGAACTTGCCAAACCACTTAGTACCTCTGAGTTTGTGTTGAGTGACTGTATATAAATGGTAAAATCCTGGGTCTGTTTCATGAGGTCCCATTTATTGATTGTTGGTCTTAGGTCCTGAGCTGTTGGTGTTCTGTTCAGGAAGTTGTCACCTGTACCAATGAGTTCAAGGGTTTTTCCCACTTTTTCTTCTAGTAGATTTAGTGTGACCGGCCTTATGTTAAGGTCTTTGATCCACTTGGACTTCAGTTTTGTACAAGGTGATAAGTATGGGTCTAATTTCATTCTTTTACAAGAGGACATCCAGTTAGACCAGCACCATTTGTTGAAGATGCTGTCCTCTTTCCATTGTGTGGTTTTTGGCTTCTTTGTCAAAAATTAAGTGGCCATAGGTGTGTGGGTCCATTTCTGGCTTCTGTAAGACAAAAAAACACTGTCATTCGAACAAAACAGCAGCCTACAGATTGGGAAAAAATCTTCACCAACCCCACATCTGACAAGAAATTATATGCCAAGAAACCAATTAAAAAAGGAGGGAAAGAGCTAAACAGAGAATCACAAAGGAGGAATTACTAAAAGCTGAGAGACACTTGAAGAAATGTTCAACATCCTTAATCTTCAGAGAAATGCAACTCAATACAACTCTAAGATTCCATCTCACACCTGTCAGAATGGCTAAGATCAAAAGCTCAAATGACAGCACAGCTGGCGAGGGTGTGGAGAAAGGGGTACCCTACTTCATTGCTGGTGGGAGTGCAGGCTTGTGCAACCACTATGGAGGACAGTCTGGCAATATCTTAGAAAACTTGGAATAGCACTGCCTCAGGACCGGCCATACCACTTCTGGGTATACATCCAAATGACTCCTCACCAAATCACAAGGAAGTTTTCTCATCTGTGTTCATAGCAGCCTTATTTGTAATAGCTAGAAACTGGAAACAACCCAGATGTCCCTCAACCAAAGAATGAATTAAAAAACTGTGGTACATCTACACAATGGAATACTACTCAGCTATCAGAAACAAGGAAATCATGCAATTTGCATCCAAATGGATGGAACTAGAGAAGCTCGTCCTGAGTGAGCTAACCCAGACTCAGAAGGATGCACATGGCATCTATTCACTTATAGTTGGATTTTAGCTACATAGTACAGGATATCTACACTACAACCAACGCACCAAAGAGAACATGGACATAGACATTTTTTGTTTGTTTGTTTTGTTTTGTTTGTTGGTTTGTGTGTGTGTGCGGTTTTTTTTTGTTTGTTTGTTTAGTTTTCTCTCCGTGGCAATGAGACCCTTTTCACTGGTGGTACTGCCTTGTAGGCCCCCAGTGTATGAGGAGGATTTTGGCCCTCATATGACTTCTGAACCAGGGCAGGGGACTGTTGTCTAGGGACACCCCACTCCAGAGGAATGGTATGGAAGGGTTAGGGGGTAGAGGGTGGTAGGGAGGGGCTAGGAAGGTGCGAAAGAGGACAATATGATGGAGATGTAACCTAAAGCAACAAATAAATAAATTAAAATAAATAAATAAAAGAAAATACAAAAAAAAAATCCTGGATCTGTTTTCTACCCATATCCTTCCACCTCTGGACTTCATTAGACTAGTCCTAATAGTCTGAAATAACACTGTTTCTGAATTGTTAATTACAAAGGCAATTTAAAAATCCTAACTAGTAGATTGTAAATAAAGGTTTCTGTTTGTGATTCATGATATATTTCTAATTGTGAAGCCTAGTTTCATGTGACCAAGGAGATGGTTTAGTGGATAAAATACTTACAGCACAACCATGAGGATCTGAGTTTAGATACCTAACATTCATGTAAAAACAGGGCACATGCTTAGAATCCCAACACTGGGGAGGCAGATATTAAAGGATCCTGATATCTTCTTGGCTGGGACTTTAGCCAGATGCTGAGCTCCAGTTTCACCAACAGACCTATCTCAAAAAGAACATGTTTGAGCTGGGAGATGATAGTACACGCCTATAGTCCCAGCACTCTTGAGGGAGTGTCTAGTGGATCTCTGTGTGTTTGAGACTAGACCCGTGACCGAGTGAGTTCCAGGACAGTGAAGGCTACACAGAGAAACCATGTCCCATGTCTGAAAAAAAAAAAAGGAACATGTTTGAAATTGATAGAAGATATCCAACCTCAACATCTGGCCTCTACACACACACACACACACACACACACACACACACACACACACACACA
>CAJQZJ010004856.1:7346959-7358123 GCA_907164525.1 Lophiomys imhausi | reverse complement strand
CACACACACACACACACACACACACACACACACACACACACACACACCGCAAACATAGTTTTCAGATTAAAAAAATATTTTTCTAATTTAATACAGTAACTTTATCCATTACAATTTATGTATTGTCTGATTCTAGTGAGTGCTACATTAATAAGTTATCAGATATAATCTTGGAAGGTACTTAATTTTTAAATATATGTACTTTGCAAAATGGTCAAATATTAACTAAAATTAAGACTCATAGAATTTATACCTTTCACTGAAACATGAAATTTAAATTTAATAGAGTTTAAAACTTTAACAATGTAGATAACAGTAACTATTCAATTTTGTGTTTACCTGGAAAGTTCTAGACAAAATATATGCTTCTAAAATATCTCTTATGCAATAGACAGAGAATCAGTTACAGCTTTAGGGAAATATTGTGTGTACCTAAAACATAAAAATATAGATTTCTTGACATTTGTTATAGGCTGTCAATTTAGTTAAGACAAGACAGTCATGCCATTCATCTATTCTCTGAACCAGGAGAGTTATTCATAATAGCTATCATTAAATGATTATTTCATGAATGTGTGCATAGCACAGATGCATGAACCAGACAGAACACCTTGGGTATGTTATCTCTAAGATATGAAATATAAGATAGCTAAGCTGATAAAGATATTGAAAATATAAGATATCAAAGATAGAAGAGATCTGGATCTATTATATTGTCACACCCTGTTCAAATTTATTTTTCTTTGATAAATTTAAAGTACATTTATTTTAATAGCACATTTTCTACACTAAAACATAAATAAGTCAGTTATATGTTTATATGTTCACTTTTAGGCTTGTTTTATAGTTTTTAATTGTTATCAGTTCTTAAATTGAAGATATTAGCCTTATTTACACTATTCTCTATGATCAGATACACAGGAAAGTAATCATTTATATACAAATATAGCACAAAATGATGTTAATTCTCCTCTATGTTGTATAAAATAAATTAAGGTTTAATACTAAATTATAAGATTTTCTTTAAAATGAATATTTTGGGGGCTGAAGAGTTACTACAGTGTTTAAGGACACATAATTCTCTTTCAGAGGACCTAAGTTTGATTATCTTGTATCCATACTGAATATTTTACAACCACTCATAACTCAAGCTACAGGATGACCCTACACCTCTGTAGGCACCTCCATTCAATCAACCAAGCACTCAACACACACAAACACACATGCACATGCAGAAACACCCATGCACAAACATATAAACTCACATAAAAAACATGTTACAAAAACAAAAGCCAATCTTTAAATATAAATATTTTAGAATGTATCTAAATTAGTCGCAGACATCCTTCCAAATAAATAAAGCCCAGATTATATATTATTTTTACATTATTGAATTCCAATTTTCTTGGAAGCTCATCATTGTGTTTATAATTAGTGATGAACTGTGATTTAAAATTAGTGTGGAATTTCAAGTGGGATAAGTAGGCAAATATTCAGTCTAGGCTTTAATGGTTATGAGCTCTACTTTAAAGAATATTAATATACTAGTTACTTGTTTTGGTATACTAAATGTTAGTTTAATTAAACAATAAGAAATTAAGACATCTATTTCAATTTTAAAGAGATAAATTGTATTTTCATTCATTTTCTATCATTTTAAACATAAAAAATTATTCATGGGGATATATATATATATATATATCACTATGAGCTTGCATATTTTGTTAATATCCATAAGTTAATATCAACTGCAGTGTTACCACATTTTAAACATTAATTTAAAATCCCTGACAAAGAGTGAATGTCATGTTTTCTTTTAATATAGCTATTTAAATTCAGCTTGACTGACTTAATTATACAACTGTACTTCATCGAAATAGAAAGCTTTAAATTGCTTTATATAGCTTAAAAATATCTAGAACACAAATATTTTTCTTTTTTTGAGATCCTTACTAGCCACCTATATTTCTCCCTTTGTAAACTCTCTGTTTGGATATTTAGCCCATTTTTCTTTCTTTATGTAATATATTTATTGAAAAAAAATTTCACGCAATATTTTCTGATCACTGTTTCCCCTATCCGAATTTCTCCCAGATGATTCCCACCTTCTCACCCATCCAATTATAAATTCATTATTTCTCTCATTCTTTAACAAGTAAACAGGCAAGCAAAAAAAAAAAAGAAAAGAAAAAGAAAAATGTACACACAGAGAAACATAAAAACACAAAGTCAGAAATAACATAGACGTAAAAGACAAGTAAGACGAGGGGAAAGAAAACAATATGCAAAAAAAAAAAAAACTAAAAAAACTCTATTGGAGAGATGCACCTGCAGCCAAGTGGCACTGCCACCCGAGGCCATGGTGAACGAAGTCCCGGCCCTGCTGCTGCTGAGGGCCATGTCTGGGTTGGTGGCCCTGCAGCACAAATATCTGTGTCAATGTACATTCTCACCAAAGGCCATGCAGATGCCACTGGTCTGTAGTAATGGCAGGATCCATGGGCTTGGCAATGTTGTCCCCACCTCCTTATTGGCTGCCACTGGGGAATTCAGGAGAGTTGGCCCTTCACCTTGCCTGGGCATGCAGTAGAGCTGGCTCTGGTGACAGGGAAGCAGCAAACCAGCATAGGAGAGCTAGCCCCACCCTCCTTCTCATCTGCCATACCCTACCAGCCTCACTCCTTTGCCACCTGTGGTAGACAGAACTGGCCCCAGAGGTCATAAGAATGGGAACCTATCCTGTCTCAGATTCTTGACCACCTGTGCAATGTGAAACATGGATTCCATTTCTTAGATGGGGCTTTAAATCCCACCAGAGAGCAGTAGGTTACTTCCACAATGATTGTCCCAATTTTGTAGCAGTATGTCATATAGGCAGGTCACTATTGTAGATCAAAGGATCGGTAGCAGGGTGGGTTGTTACCTTTCTCCTCTGGTAGCATTTCATTACCACAAACAATAGTCAGTAGGAGTGAAGACTCTAGTTATGTATCTTCTGGACTTCTCCATGCTCAGTAAGAAATGCACATGTTGTCTTCAACAATGGGGCCTTACCAATAGTTATGGAGAGCAGCCAATAGCTTTGGAAATATCCTGAGCTGTGTGGGGGTTTCCATGAGGTCCCTTTAACCAATGAATCAAATAGATTTATCCCATTCCTGACACTGGAGTTTATGCTGTATGGTGAGAGATGTCTAGCTGGGGCTTTATCTATCCATCTTTACTGACTGTATTTAGATTTCTTTCATATATGAACATATTTTAAGAAGGTTCTTCTGTAGTAGGATTCCATATGACTCTTAATATAACCTTACTCTTATTTGTCCCTCCATATATTCTTGTCCTTAGCCCGTTTATTTCTCTCTCTTCACTTAATGCTTTCATTCCATTCTCCCTCTTATCTCTCTCTGTAACTATATATTCTTTTTCTTCTTCCTTTGGTGAATACTGCCCAATCCTTTCCTATATACCTAACCCTAGTGGATATATGGATTGTAGTACACCTACAAAAGTCTTGAAAACTAGTATGTTAAGCCTTATAATTCTCATAACTGTAGCCTCATTATTTTTGTTGTTTTGTATTGTATTTGTTGTTATAAGAGAAAGAACAATTTGTTGGACTGAAAGGGGAGCAGTTGGGGGGAAAGATACACCTTAAACATAAAAAAAGGAAGCAGATGGGGGTTGTGAGGGGGAAGAAGGTGGGAGGGTGGGACTGGAGGGAGGAGTAGGGAGAGGATTTTGATTGAGATGTAACTTGAAGAAATAAATAATAAGAAGAATAATAAAAATAAAAATAAAACTTAAAAGACTAGTATTCCATTTTAATAGAAAAGATACAATATTTGTCTTTTGAGGTCTTGGTTACCTCAGAGTAACATTTTTCCTGATCCACCCATTTACCTGTGAATTTCATGATTTAATTTTTTTCAGCAACTGAATAATATTTAATTATGTGAATGAATTATATTTTCCTTATGCATCTATTGGTTGATAAACATCTAAGCTATTTACAGTGTCTGGCTATTATAAATAGAGTAGCAATGAACATGGTTAAGCAAGTCTCTCTATAGTATGATGTAGAGTCCTTTGAGTATTTATCCATGAATAGCATATCTGGTTCTTGAGGTAGTTCTTTTCCCAGTTTTCTGAGGAACTGCCACACTGATTTCCACAGTGGTAATACAAATTTGTACTCACACTGAAAGTTGTTTGCCTTCCCCCACACCCTCACTAGTATTAGCTGTCATTCATTTTATTGATCTTGGTTATTCTGAATGATTTAAGATAAATTCTAAAGGTAATTAGTTTATTTGAATTTCCCTGATAACTAAAGATTTGAACAATTCATTTTCCCCATTTATTTATTCATTTATTTGTTTGTTTGTTTGTTTCTTCATTTTGTATCCTGATCACAGCTCTCTCCTTCCTTTCCAAATGGTCCTGCCTCCCACCCTCTTCTCCCTTTCCCCTGTCCCTTTCGCCTTGGAAAAAGGACACTCCCCAATCAATCTATGCCAGCTCTTCAAGTCACATTAGAACTAGGAGTATCTTCTTACACTGGGGCCAAACAAGGCAGCCAGTTAGGGTAAAGTGTTCCGCAGACAGGCAACAGCATCCATATCAGATACAGCTCCCAATACACTTGCTAAGTGATCTATATGAAGACAAAGCTGCTATCAGTTACACATGTATAGGGGGCCTAGGTCCAGTCCATACATGCATTTTTTTGCTTTGGTGCTTCAGACTGCGTTAGCCTCCAGGGGCTTAGATTACTTGGCCCAGTTGTTCTTTTGGGGGAGTTCTTGTCCCCTGCATATACCTCTATTCTTCATCCCACTATTCTACAAGACTTCCCAAGCTTAAACTAATAATGGCTGTGGGTCTCAAAATCTGTTTCAATCCTCTGTAAAATGGGGCCTCTCAGAGGATAGTTATGCTAAGTTCCTGTGTGCAAGTATACCCGGATGGTTTTCCTGTACTGAATAGCTAATATCCACCTATAAGTGAGTACATACCATGTGTGTCTTTCTGGTTCTGGGTTACCTTGTGCTGGATTACCTTTTTCTAGTTCCATGCATCTGCCTGAGAATTGCTTGAACAATTCTTTAAGTGTTTCTCATCCATTTGTGTTTCATCTTTTGACTACCCTTTGTCTAGTTCTATGAGACATTCTGAGCAGGACACCAATAGCACAAGTCCTCAGACCAATATTTATTTATTTTATGTTGATTTATTACTTCAGGTTACATCTCCATCATAGTACCCACTTTCCACCCCTCCCAGTCCCGCCCTCCCACCCTCTACCCATTATCCCTTCCAACCCATTCTTCTGGAGTGGAGTGTCCCTACATATCAGTTCCTCACTACAGTTAAGCAGTCATATGAGGACCAAGAGACTCCTCATAAACAGGAGGCCTACAAGGCAGCCCCACTAGGGCAAAATGTCTCATGGACAGGTAAAAAACATCTATTTTCCTGTTCCCTTTGGTGCATTGGCTGTAGCATAGTTATGCTGTACTATATAGCTAAAATCCGACTATAAGTCAAAAGATGCCATGTGCATCCTTCTGAGTCTGGGTTAGCTCACTCAGGATGAGCTTCTCTAGTTCCATCCATTTGGCTGCAAATTGCATGAGTTCATTGTTTCTGATGGCTGAGTATTATTCCATTGTGTAGATGTACCACAGTTTTTTTTTATCCATTCCTCAGTTGAGGGACATCTGGGTTGTTTCCACTTTCTAGCTATTACAAATAAGGCTGCTATGAACATAAATGAGGAAATGTCCTTGTGGTTTGGTGAGGAATCATTTGGATGTATACACAGAAGTGGTATGGCTGGGTCTTTAGGTAGAGATATTCCAAGTTTTCTAAGATATCGCCAGCCTGAGTTCCATAGAGGCTGTAGAAGCTTGCACTCCCACCAGCAATGGAGGAGGGTTCCCCTTTCTCCACAAATTCGGCAACATGTGCTGTCATTTTAGTTTTTGATCATGGCCATCTGACACATGTGAGATGGAATCTCCGAGTAGTCTTGAGTTACATTTCTCTGATGATTAAGGATGCTGAGCATTTCTTCAAGTGTCTCTCAGCCATTAGGGATCCCTTCTTTGTGAATTCTCTGTTTAGCTCTGTTCCCCATTTTTTGATTGGATTATTTGGTTTCTTGGCATTTAGTTTCTGGAGTTCTTTGTCAGTTTTGGATATTACCCCTCTGTGAGATGTGGGGTTGATGAAGATTTTTTCCCAATCTGTAGGCTTCCATTTTGTTCGAATGACAGTGTCTTTTGCCTTACAGAAGCTCTTCAGTTTCATGAGGTCCTATTTATTGATTGGTGGTGTTAGAACCTGAGCTGTTGGTGTTCTGTTAAGGAAATTGTCACCTGTGCAGATGAGTTCACAGGCTTCCCCACTTTCTCTTCTAATAGATTCAGTGTGTCAGACCTTATGTTAAGGTCTTTGATCCACTTGGACTTAAGTTTTGTGCAAGGTGATTAGTATGGGGCTAATTTCTTTCTTTTACATGTTGACATCCAGTTAGACCAGCACCATTTGTTTTACATGCTGTCCTTGTTCCATTGTATGATTTTGGCTTCTTTGTCAAAAATTAAGTGACCATAGGTGTATGGGTTCATTTCTGGGTTTCAATTCAATTCTCTTGATCCACTGCAGACAAACATTTATTAAAAGAGACATGATGAAGCTGAAAAGCTTATGTATGGTGAAGGTCACAATTATTTTGACAAAGCAGCAGCCTACAGAATGGGAAAATATGTTTACCAATTATATATGTGATAGAAGGCTAATATCTAAAATCTGCAAAGAAGTGAAATAATTATATGCCATAAAAATAACCCAATTTAAAAACCTTAACTATTCTTGAGACACCAGAACAACTTACAATAAATTTCAGGACTTAGCGATTTTCTATGCAAAGATATAGAATAATTTTCTATTTGTTAAATATTATATTTTATTTTCCTTGTATTCATCAATAATGTTCTCCAGACTCCAAAAATTTCTCATAGTGCAGAAAATATATTAATTGAGATATAATCAATTAAAGGGAATGATTTTAGTATCTAGTTTTTGTTGATTTTGTTTTGTTTTATATTTTCTTTGGGAAATATTTTGATTTGGTTAAGCTCATCCATGGTGCCATGTCCTATCCCAGAAGTAAACTACCCAGGTGCCCTGAGCTGACTCAAAATTCTTTACCTTCTATACATTTCAGGAAAAAAAATATTTCATCATCATCATTATTGCTGATAACTTTTTGGGTTCACATTATCATAGCTGAGTAGAAAGTGTTTTAAATTAGGTAGGGAAAGCTTCACTCCAGATATGAATCAGAAGAGCTCCTTTCATGTTCCAGTTTATAAGGCTACCTTGGAACTAGATAGTGTCAGGATTCTGGTAAGTGCATTATCTGCCTGAACCTAGACAGGGAAACTGTGGACACTTGTAATCAGCATTTATACCTTAGGAACCATCCTCTCTGTTCCCTATCCACTAGAGCAACAAAAATCAAAAAGCCTGAAAGATAATAGAATCCTCAGACTTTTTATTAGGAGAATACTCAGGAGGCCCTCTTTTGGGGAATGCCCAAAAGGCTTGTAGCACACTAAAGGCCAGGAGAAATAAAACGTTCAATCAACTGCAGCAGAACCTAAGGAGAAAGGGCAATATATGCTGTTTAAAACAACAATATCCTTGTGTAAGGATCTAATATAGCTAATGTGAGGTTGATTTCATCTTCTCTGCATGAGCTCTTCTGATCTGATTATTTTAAGCATCATCTCCTTTCCAAATTTTGACAGACCCATCAGTTACTTACTCCTCAGACAAGCTCAGCCATGAATCTGATGAGAAGCACTTAAAACTATCCCTAATGCACATTCCAAATGGCTCTGCCCACTCCCTATACTCGTTGTCATTACCCTCCTACAGCATTTAGACTAATTTTAACTGATGGATTTCATCCACAAATTAAAAAACGATATTCACTAGAGCTCAGTGATGACAAACATACAGAGTGAAACAATATGTTCCTTGGTGACGCAGCAGCTCTTTGTTATCTTTACGGCACACCATGAAAGACAAATTAAGGGAAGAATGCAGAGGCAGCCTTTTTATTTCTTTTATGATAATAAGGAGATAGTGCTTATTTGTTTTGATTGGGTGGTGCAAATTCATGGTCCTTGTACAATTTATTGATTTGCTTAAATATCAGCGGATGCCTGATTGAGAAAGTGCAGGTGTTTCCTTTTGATAGTTCACATTTGCAATTTAAATTTTATTTATAAGCTTAAATGGCTCCACTACTACTAGGTTCACTCCTCTGAAGAATAACTTACATTTTATGAAGTAATTTTTTATTAGCTCTCAGTTACAATTTGTACAATGATCTCTTTTGAAAATGGGTAAGTGCCATTTATGTGGAGAAAGATAAAATGGAAACCCACGGTGGAATGTTATTGAAGTCAAGTGATAAATGACAATATTTTACATATATTTAAAGGTGGAACTTGAAACCAAGATTTTCCACTGTGGGGTTTAAAGTGAGCTAAAACCACTCTCAGTGTTCATAGATAGATAGTTTTTTCTCCATCTAGGACTCAAATGTTTAAGTGATTTCAACAGAACTAGGCAAGAATTAATTTGCAACCATGATTCCTGGAAAGGTAGAGTAAAAACCACCACTGCCCTCATCTGTTTTCCTGGGATCATCTTCAGACTACCATATAAGCTTCTCGTAACTCTAAACACATCAATATGGAATGATGTATGTATTTAAATACTTCCAAAGCTGACATCATTTTCTGGCATTAGCTAGAGACACCCATAGTGAGAAGACATCAGTAACACAGTAGTATGAGGAATTTAAGAAGTATTGCACATCACCACCCTGAATTATCATTATCCACTTATTGAACTGTAAAGTACAGATCAATTAATTTTAAAAGGATTAAAAATAATTCTATATTAAAATATTTTACTATAGTGTTATAATTTTTATAAATTAATTTTCATGCCTGATAATTTATACATGTATACAACTCTGTTTACTCTTCCCTACCCTTGTTTATCTTTCTTCCATCAATTTTATTTACCACTCATCTTTACAAATTTCTTTATCAAGGACTTACCTACCCTGTCTTGGCAGAGCTAGGCTGTTGACTTACCTGCTTCCAGGTTTTGTCCTTTTTGGACAGCAGTCTGTCTACAGTTGAAGCAAGGTTTTTTTTTGTTTTTTTTTTTTTGCCAAGAGATAGGCTTGCCACTAATTCAACCATCTCACACTGGAGATTCTTCAATGCTCATCTTCTACTTGGAGTGGAATAGGGGATGCTGTCAGGAGCTCGCATGTCTTGATATCAAAAAAATCGTAATTTAAGAAAACATCTTTGAATGCCATATTCTGCAGATCTCTTGGGGTTTTTGAAGATGCCCTATCTATCTCTTATATTTAGATAAGCAAATGTTGCTTGTCTCTTAACAACTTGATTTCTGAGTAGCTTAGAGAATAACTGTGATAGACTGTCATAGTAACTAACAAAATGACAAGCTTGAATGACTATTAGTTTGCATTTCTTAATTATCCTAAACAGTTTATGACAGTTGGTAGCAAAAGGCTGAAACTTCACATTTCATTTTTAAGCATTACTAGGTACAATACCTTTAAAAAGCGTTCCCCTTAATTTTGTATCAGTATACAAAGATCAATACCAATGTGGCCAAATATAATCTTAATTTTGTATCAATATACAAAGATCAATACCTATGTATCCCAATACAATCTTAATTTTGCATCAGTATACAAAGATCAATACCAATGTGGCCAAATATACTCTTAATTTTGTATCAATATACTAAGATCAGTACCGATGTAGTCCAATAAAATCTTAATTTTGCATTAATATACAATGATCAATACCAATTTAGCCTAATATAGTATTAATTTTGTATCAATATACAAAGGTATAAGGGCTTATTCAATAATCTGTCCTTTTTTCTTGATCTTTCCTATACTATGTCTATGTCCCATTTTTTCTCAAGTCTATTCACTCCTACATAGGAGAGAAAGAAGGATATAGAAAAGAAAAAGAGAGAAGTCCCTAGGTCTAACCTCCAAAACCCATTTAACAAGACCATTTAACAGCTTGTAGTCTCTTCCCCTAAATGACAAAATTTTCTGTTATCCATCGAATAACCAAAGGGGGGGGGGGAACACCCTCCCCACCTTCTGGGCCTGGGACGTCGCTCTCATAAATGACTTCCTGCTGATTTGGGATGTAGTAAACCTGTTTGGGGCCCAAATAGGGATGGAAAAATGGTTAAAAATGTTAATAGAATCATTTGATGTTCAGTCCTTTTGTGCTCAGCTGTTTAGTCCTTCATAATTCCTGCTCTACAATCAATGTCTGTCAGAGAAATGGGGATAAACAGCTGAAGACTGATGCTGTAATGTATGGAGAGAAAATGGGAACTGTCGAGGCAGCCACGGGTATGTCATTTCTTAGTTTTGGAAGCTGCAGGCCCTGCACTTCCTCTATAATCAGATATATTTATCCCTCTCAGGATCTGAGGTAGTTAAAGAATAGATAGCTAGAGTCTCAGAGTTAAATTTTGAGTGGTTTAGGAATCAAGAGTGCGTTCTGGATCTAAGAACTTTTAAATAAAAAATCTATTGTGCTAAAGTAAAAAAAAACACAAATTCCTTTATCAGATTCATTAATCAAGAATAGCATAAATTTTAATTGGAAGGACATTGAAGTTTCCCTGGTTAATGTGTTCTTTGCTCATGATTTGTGTACAGAGTAGCCTTTATCATCTTTATCATCTTTCTGAGGCCATTGATTCATTTTTCTTTTTTCTTGAAACAAAGTAATGAAGACAGGAGGAAAAAAAACTGTTACAGAATTTCACTCTTTTCTCCTGCCAAGTGCATAGATATTTTTTTTTCATTTGGATGGCAGGGCTCTATAGAAAACAAGTAAAATGTAATAGACAAGGATTGGGAAAATAGTTTCCTGGTCTTTGACTTTCTCTGCTTAAGTTAGGTAGAATTATAATTTATTTCTAGTTAAAAATTTTAACATTGTTTCCCTCTCTTCATCTTGACAATCTCTCTCTCTCTCTCTCTCTCTCTCTCTCTTTCTCT
>CAJQZJ010004856.1:7335413-7346949 GCA_907164525.1 Lophiomys imhausi | reverse complement strand
TGTGTGTGTGTGTGTGTGTGTGTGTGTGTGTGTGTGTGTCTGTGTGTGTGTTTTCTCCTCCTGCTCATTACAGAGCAGGGATCTCAGAAATCTTGAGCTGCTCAGGCATGTGTCATTATCAAACATCTCTAGCAAGGATTCTCTTTCTGTGAAATATTTCCAGTAAAACTCTGCCTGAATATTGCCTTCACTGGCATCTTCAAAGTACCAGTTTATCAATGATTTAAGAAGAGAGAAGTTCAGGACAGCTTTCAAATTGACATTGAAGGGAATTTCAGAAGGGTGGATGATGTTTTCCAGAGCTATATGTCATTAGGAATTTTTCTTAGGCCTTATTTTTCCAGAAAACCCTTTTTAGGATACTCATATCCAGTTCTCCTATGTCTTTCCGAGGTATTTTTCACCCACAAAATCATTGATTTATTAGTGATACATAATAGAAGAACAAAAGCAGAAGGGAAAAAAATTCTAGGCACTGAAAGTCTGGAAGGCTGCAGTATTAAATTTAGACTTGTGGATAATTATCTATGCCTCAGTCTCATAATGGAATAATTCACTTCTATTTCTTTAGACCAATTCTTATAAAGTACCATGTCATAGCAAAGGAGTGATATAAAACTTTGTGCTATTTCAAAGAAAATCAAAGCATGATCACATTCAATAGGCAAAAATCACTTGTTTTCACTCTTAGTGATGTGTTTCAAATAACAGACGTTCCTGCATTTTCATTTCTAAAATTTTTTTAGTAGTCATAGAGAGCCTAAAGCAACAAAGTCAGTAGATAATAGTTCGAATGAAGGAACCTGAGACATTACTATAGAATATGTATAATCATGAACTTATGACCTAACTTTTCATATGGAATTGAATCATTTGCAGTTCTGGATCTGTTCCTACCCCACCACCTTATGCAACATCTATTGATGGCTTACTTTCTAATGGTCTTTGTTCCATCTTGGTGGTTATTCAACTATTAAGATTTTCAAAATGTCAAGGAAGATCATGAAGCCATCAATAAGCATCTAGTAATAATTTAGTCTGGACCAGACAGAGTTGCATTACCAACAACACATTCAGAAATTTGGAGAAAAAACAGTAAGTTACTAAATCTCCAGCATAAAAGTTATATTTACATTCAACATAGGAGGTTTTTTGTTTTTTTGTTTATTGCTTCAAGTTACATCACCTTCACAGTGCCCTCTTTCCACTGCTCCTGCTTCCACCCTCCCATCCTTTCCTCCCTCTCCCACCCTTCCCACTCCTCTGACATGGAGTGTCCCTACATATCAGCCCCTCTCAGCTCAACAGTCATATGTGGGCTAAGAGCTTCCTTTTGCACTGGGAGCCATCATGGTGGCACTCCTAGGACAAATTGTCCCTTTAATAGGTAACAGAGTCTATGTTCCTGACCCTTTTGGTGTATTGGTTGTAGGATAGTTATCCTGTACCATATGGCTAAAATCCAATTATAAGTGAGTAGATGTCATATGTATGAGTCTGGGTTAGGTCACTCAAGATGAGATTTTCTAGTTCTATCCATTTGGCTTCGAATTGCATGATTTCCTTGTTTCTGATGGCTGAGTAGTATTTCATTGTGTAAATGTACCACAGTTTTTTTTTTTTTAAACTATTCCTCGGTTAAGGGACATCTGGGTTGTTTCCATTTTCTAGCTATTACAATAAGGCTACTATGAACATAGTTGAGGATATTTATAGAATACAATCACTCTACAAAGAACTGTAAGCCTTGTAACTTCAACCATGATACATCAAGGGAAAAAAAGGGTATTCTGGAGATTAAGGGAGAGAAATTCAGATTTCCATATTAAAACAAGATAGAAAAACTCAAACAGGTAATTTGATTTTTGTAGTATACTAATATTTTACAAAGATTCTTTAGTTCTACCAATTTTTTTTTAAATTTAAAGATACATTTTGAACTAAGTGTATAAGTCAGTAGGGGAGAACTTGATTAGCTTGGGCAAGGACTTGGGTTCAAAACTGAGGAGCATATTTCAAAAAGTAATGGCTATTCTTTATTCCTTACTTCTCCTCTTGAATTTCTGTGATCATCATAACCATTGTCAGATAAAATATCTGCCGAGAAGTAGAAAAGCAAGGCAATAGTGGAAAGTGTCAAAATGCCCTCACCCTGCACCTCACCTGTCAATTTACTGGAAGGGTTACTAAGCAACATTATAAAAGTTAGGGAAAAAGTTAAAAAGTTAGCAGGCATAAGATAGAAAATTCATGACTGTATAGAATAACATAAAAACACTTGAAATATATCTAGCTATTTGTGTTCTTAATTTATGAAAAAAATTGAAATTCGGATGACATTCCAAAACACTTTAAGAAGCAATTGAACATTTTTTTTTTTTTTTAGGAAAAAAGAAAAACAAAACAGCCAAAACCTTTGGGTCACAAGGAATAATTCAGAAGAAGAAATATTATACATTGAATTTCATAAATTTTTATTAAAAATCATATATGAAATGTCAAACTATAAAATGGAATAAGATATTTCTAAATCATTTATCTGACAAATTATGAGTCTCTTGAATATAAAAGGCATTCTCAGAACTCTACTTATGATGTGGGAAAAGAACTAAAGAGGGTTACACTGGCTTGTTTTCACATCGGAATGATCAAATTCCAGACAAGAAACTTAAGATAAGAAGGATTTATTTGGGCCATGGCTTAAGCAAGTACAGTCTATAACCTAGAGAAAGCTTGATGGTTGAAGTCTCTGGATGCTGTGGGCACATGCATGAGAGTGCCTATTTGCAATGTTTCTCTGAGTAGACAGAACATGATGTGGCAGGAAGGACTCCTGCATAGCATTCAGGAAGATCTCACCCCCATCACCACACTTCCTGTAGCTAAGCCCCACCTCTTAAATGTTCTACAGCATCTACAAACTATGTGACCATCTGGGGACTAAATGTTGAAATGCATGATCCACTGAGGGGTGTTCGCCTTCAAACTCAAATGGATGTATTTTACAAAATGTCCCACAGGAAGAGCAGATAAGCTATTTATTGCCAACACCTTGGTTGAAATGTTGTACTATGGTTCTCTGAGAACTTCCACTGGGAACTGTGCAGTAAAGGCCCATTTCCTTACATGAAAACATTGCTTCTTAAAATTTAGTGGACAGTAGGTAGCGATCATCCCAAGTAAAATCAGAGGCTGGAGAAATGCTCTTCCAGAGGAGCTGTGTTTGTTTTCCAGCACCATCTCTGGTAGCTCCCAGTCATCTGTAATTACAGTTCTGAGGATTCAGCACATACTCCTCTGACCTCAAGGGGCACTCATATACATGGTGTGCATATGTGTGTGCAAGCAAAATGCTCATAAACATATACGGCAAATAAATAAATTCTTCTTAAAGACAAAACTAAGAGTAAAATATTGATCAAAAGTAACTTTAAAATCATGATGCCAGATATGATTTATCAACTTTGTTTGTGTCATGGGTACCCACTCCAAACATGTCTATAAAGTTGTGCCCAGGTGAGGTGAATCTATGAACTGTTAGACAAGGTGAACCAATGTGGGGGCCTCATTGTATTCTCCCATTAAACACTGAACAGATCAATATTTGTAAGTCACAAGTGACACAGTCTTCCTGGCTGGGCTGATGCTGTGACCAATGACCCCTTCCAACCCAGAGGAAAACAGACTCGTCTTGGGTTTAAAAAAAAAAATATCCTTAGAACTTTCATACTGAAATTATATCTGCCTCCTGTTTTCAAGAGCTCTGATTTTAAAAGGGAACATATATTGCCTCCTCTAGGTTCAGCTTACCAAAGGGAATCTTGCTCAAACTGCATGGCTCAGCACATATATATATATATATATATGACAGTATATATACATATATATATATGTATATATACTGTCAAATGAGTATATTTGCTGCAAGTACAGTGTGTCAGAGAGAGTACGTGTATGACCTAGTACTGTGGACGTCAAAGTAGGTAACAGATGTGATCTTTCCACCAGTAAGAAAAACATTTACCTATAGATATTACAGACAGGAAAACTACAGTCAATTCTTCCAAAATTTCCAAGCTCCTTACCTATTTGCATCAGCATGTGGCAGTTTTTATTTGTCAGTGAGAATCAATCAAAAGCCGCTTGCAGAAAAAGAAAAAGGTAGACTATTTTGGGTCATCAGTATGATTCAAGTGGTATTCTATTTTAGAAAAGTCACTTCTCTTTAAAGATGTTTTTAATATTCATGATTTGAGCATTTAATTATGGTTGATATTAAATAAAAAAGAATGAGAGCATATTTTGACTTGCAAAGTTTGTAGCTCACTAAGACAGCATTTAGTCCTCACTGGGGAACTGCAGAAAACCCCAGCTCTCTGAAATCAGGGTAAAGCATATTCAACTACAGAGAATTCCAACTGCATCATCAAAAAAGTATATTCATAAGGCAGCGCTCTAGGCTAAAGTCTTTTAAATTGTGCAAAATTTGTATTTAATTGCTATTCTTATTTCTTAAGCACCTTAAATCATAACTCACATTAGTTTTTATGTAAATAAAGTGACACAAAGATCCAATTTTCTTTAAAAATGCCACTTGCAGATAAAATAGATTTCCCAGTGAAGACTGACTCTGATCTAGATCTGTGCTTGGAGGTATTCTAGCCTTTCCAGTGACCTCAGCACACAGTGGCTGCTCCCTTGCAGTGTCTGCTGTGGGCAATTCCCAGGCAGTAGCCCTCAGCCTCCTAATAGTTCAGAAATGAACACATACTGGGTCCCATTTTATAGATGGAAATAACACTCAAAGTGGCTGTCAGTACTTACCTGTTAACCTAAATTTTCCTAATTTCATTTTTCTCACCGAGAAGGTCACCTGTACCAACGCTATCGTCCTCACCTCATACATGGGGTCATATCCAGAATATTGCCCATCAGAATTCCAAATCCTCATCTCCTCCTGAACAGGTCATTTGTGATGCCTAGCCCAATGGAAAGACAGTATTTGCATTTAGCCTAGGCACATCTTCCCAAGTACTTTAGTATACCTAGCACAATGTCAATGCTATGCAAATGACAATCAAACTGCACTATTCAAGGAACAATGGCAAGATCCCTGTGTGTATTTGATGACTTCATTGGAAATAATTTTCAGTCTATGGTTATTAGAATCTGTAAATGTGGAGATGGGCATGCAGAGGAGAGACTGCATATTCCTCTTTAAAGTACGAAAGTAATGACAGCATCCGAAGCCTATGATGGTCAAGGGAGTGCACAGTCCTTCAGGGATGCAGGGCTTCAGACACAGAACGTGGCTTTCCTGTAGTCTGCTTTCAGGAAGAGGAAGCTTCTTCTGAAGCTTACAATTTATACTGTGCCTTGTGCCTTATACATTTATCAAATTAAAATAAAATTAAAGTTTTTGATTCTTATTAAGATAAAACAAAGATGCAAGCTTTATAGAACTTAAATCAAAAGATTTTCCATGCTTCAGCTCTGAAAGCACCACAAAATGACTCCCTAGGGCTTTCTGCTGATTGTAAAGCTATTAGACGTAAGAGATGGATTTCAAGAGAGATATGGTTCTGAATTTACTCTTTTTCCTTTCCACGAGGAAACCCGTGAGGCTTTGTGATTTAAAGTCAGTCAGTTCAGCAGACCATGACAAGATTTGAATTTTCTTGATAAACACAAAAAAAAAACCACATTAAGAAGCCATTTGATGCTGCTGCTGTGTGCATGGATCTGAGTAAATCTTTGATTGTGTAAGACATTTAATTTCTAGAACCCTCACAAACCTTTTATTTATCTAAATATTTTGAAGTATTTTAATTTGTAAAAAAAGCTTATGAACATGGTGAAAGATATTTTTGGCTTCACGACTACAGACATCCTACAGAACACTACATATTACCAGCCAGTGACAGCAAGATAACTTATTGTGGATGGTATTATTTTTCCACAGAACTGAAGATCCAGTCAGTGACTTCTATATCTTAACAAATTATTCAACATACAAATTCCATTCTTTCGTGACCACATGCTACATTTTCTTAAGGTAATCTCATCCCACTTATGTTTCAGAATCAGCACTAAATATTGAAGACATCTGTGTAATTTGAAAGGTAAATTATCTCCAAGTAGATGCTCTACAGTAAAATAACTAATGAAGATTTTTATTAATTATAAAAGCATTTTCAAATGTCCTTCAAAGTATGGTTATTTTTGCTCAAAGATATGGAAAGAAGGTAGTTTTAATCACATAATTGAGATACTGAGTGTATGATTTGATTAATGCGAGCCGGTAGGAATGAGGGAGATATTTTGTTACTAACCCTGTCTCTCTAGACATTTTTGGCAACAAGGTTTATATGATGATTTAGGTTTGGATTCTAGGATGAATTGTCTTAGTTTGCTCCTCTGCTTCTGTGATAAAAGACTGACTTAGGAGAGGGTTTCTGTCATCTTTACAGTCTAGTGTCCATCGTCATCAAGGGAAGCCACAGCAGGAGAATGGAGGTAGGAACTGAGGTAAAGGTCATGGAGATATACTACTTAACAGCTTGCTCCTTTATACCAATCTCAACCTGCTTCTTTATACCAGCCAGTATCATCTCCCCAGGATGGCACTGCCCACAATTGACTGTGCCCTCCCACATCAACACCTAATCAGGAAAACGCCCCACATACATATCCACGATCCAGTCTGATGGAAGGAATTCTTCAGCTGAGGTACTCACTTGAAACTGATAAACACTAGCCAACAGACTAGTATACAGAACATTATAGTCTCTGTAGACTCTCATGTGCTTTACTTCTACAACATAAAGGTACATTGATTCCAGCAAGTTTTACTTGAAAATGTATCCAGAAAAAAATACTTTCACACCAATACAAAGCTGAAACACAATGTGTGTGTGTGTGTGTGTGTGTGTGTGTGTGTGTGTGTGTGTGTAGATGGATAGACAGACAGACATGAATTGCATTCTAGGACACTCATTGTCAGAGTATTTCTTCTCTGCTTTTAATTTCCCACAGCTGTGATCATTCACATTGCTTTCCTCGGGTCTCTGAGAAAAATGGCATAAACCATGATGCCAGCAATGATGATGAGCAAAGACTTTGCCCATGAAGATGGTTATGAGCTCCTTAAGATATTGAACTCATGGGTTTCTTAATGCTGGGCTCTGAAGAATTATGACACCAAACCCAATACTATTATTCCACAAAGCTGATTTCACTGTCATTTCCTGTAAGAAATTATAAGGGTTCTATGGTTTCAATATGCCCTCTAAGCTCTCTGACTTTACGAAGAAAATATAAGAATATTAAATAAATGAGGTTCTCCTTTAATTTGGAGAAATAGGGTTGCTTCAGTTTGGTTTACATCCCAGTGGGAACCTGGCATTTCCAACAAACCACAATGCTTCTTTGGTTTATGACTTTTATAAAATGTGTTCTTTAAAACTTATACAAGTACATATTTCATTCTCATTACTGTCATCCCCATCCTTCTTTGAGACATTCTCCACCTCTTAACTCCTCCTACTCCGCATAGGTCCTTTCCTCTGTGTGCATTTTAGTTTTGTTTTGTAACTCACTGAGTTTAATTGAGTCTATCCTATGATCACTGAAACCCACTACTCATCAGGGCATAATTAAAGACACATCTTTCTCCAAAAGCTATAAGTAGCAAACAACTCACTCTAGACTCCATGAGCTCTTCCATGATTAATGATTGAGTTTTAGGAGGCCCTTATTTGTGTCCGTGCAAGCAGCTATAGCTTCTGTGAAATCATGATGGAATTTGCCTGGAAGACAACATTTTACATGCTTCTTCCATTTCTTCTAGCTCTTGTATTCTCTCTTCCACATAAAATGTTGATTATGGAAGACACTCTCTTTGTCTTTTCAGTGAGGATTTATTTTCTTTCCTACAAAATCAGAAATGCAAAATTGACATTCCTAATAACTTTATTCCAGTATTCTTCATTTCCCTTGCTTCTTTGCCCTGTATCAGAAATTTCTCTTTTGTTAGGCTTATTATATTTTTCATTCTTCTGAGATCTTCTTTTACATCCACAATAAAGAAATAGAGATAAAAGGTATGTTTCAATCAACAATGAAATAATTACCATATTTTTGTTTTAATTCTCAATTATTCACTATGCAACAACAGAAGCTTTTGCTTACCAAAAATGTTAAAATCCATATTTAAAATAACAAAAACGCCAGGACATAAACAAATATGAGAACACAATGTATGGTTCACCTGCCGTGTCTCCTACATCCTGTTATATTCCTAAGAACATATGTCATAAGCAAAAGTTATCATTAAGCTCTGGTATCTGCCACTACCTGCTTATTAGCAAGCACAATTAAACACTCGACTATTCTTAGATCTGTGCTGCTGATGGATGGAACTGTGGTAGCACTCAGAGAGATCTGAAGAATGCATAATATTGTCTACGAATGTATTACCTCTGTTTGTCCTAGTGCGTTGCCTGACTTTCCTTTATAAATTCTGACCGCACAACACTGAGTCCTGTGTGTCCATCACCATGTACTTACTCATTCAGCTGATTAGGAGCAGCTAGATTGTTTCCACCTCTTTGCCACCAAAATCAGTGTTGGCGCTACAATGCACATTCATTTATGTTCCCATGAAAATATGCACAGGGATTTTGCTGGAACTAAGTTTATTAAATACTGCCAGATGGCTTTCTAAAAAGGCTGCCCCAGTAAGGCTTTTCAAATGCATGCATACATTCACACATACAAACACATACACATATGGATATATATATATATATATGCACTCATTCAATACATACACTATTAAAGCTCAGGTCTTATACACAGTTATACTTTACCCATATCATATATTTATTTGGAATTTACTCTTCAGTTCAATGTTTCTTGGGGTTAGAAAATGTCAAGTTGGAGGAATAAGCTAAGAAGCCAACAAGAGAAGAGACTTTTTAAAAATAAAACACAAGACAAAATGCTTATGTTCTGAAAAACTTGTCACTCAATAAAATAAATATTTCCTATCTGAAACCACTATGTAGATATTTTCTCAATAGTTATTTCTTGAATTCCTGCAACAACCTCAAGTCTCACTAAAAGGAAGGTTTGAGGATTCATTATGAGCCTTCTATGGATATAGCTTGCTATTTTCATATTCTGCTGGTTTCCAGCTTGCCTAGTTAACTGTCACAAAGCATTAAAACAGAAGTTGTATTCAAGAGTAAGTGTTGTTAGGAGACAGTGTATTAATAGTAAAACTGTTCCTAGTATTTTATAATATGCTGACACCTCAGACAATAGAGCAGTGTAACAAATTCACCCTCTCACACACTGTAAATGTCCATGTAGAGAAAAGTAATCATATACATAGTACCTAACTAAATTAATCCCCAAAGCCAAAGGTAATATGTTTTCATTTATTAAATGTCAATTAACCTCTCTGTATTGAAGCATGCCTTAAATACACACTTCACTTTTAAAGTCTCTATAAGAAAAGTTAGTTCTATTAGTGGATATATTTTGTTATAACAATTCCAGAATCATACTAATAAAAACATAATGGTGGTTTTATTTACTGAATACCTTGTCTTTACATTACCTATTTCAGGTCACCTTGATAACACTATCACTGTTATGTTTATTATCACCATAACCAAAAAAGAATCGGTATCTTACTGTTAGCATAAAATAGTTCAGTATGAGTCTCCCAAATCTGCTTCTTCAAAATGAGTCCATGTCTAGAGCTACAGAAAAGTTTCATGGAATGTGTCACTGGCAGGACCACCATGCCTACATATATGTTCACAAATCTCACATATAATTTCCTCATTTACCGTTTCTTTTTTCCCTATAATTCCTCCTCTGTATCACCCTTGGTCTCTTTAATTTGAGACCTATTTTACTTCAGTTGTTACTGTTACACACTCAGTTATAACATTCTTCTACTTTATTTATTTTTTCAGACAGTTTATTAAATAGTTTACTATCCACAACAAAATAACTGAAAATCTGTAGATAAAATAGGTAAGTTTAGTTGTAATTCTATAATAAATGTATAAACACAACTTGCTAGTCAAATTACTTTGCCTGCATGTGCATGATTTCAGGTTTGGCCACATATTTAAGTAGAAATCATACAGGGATTTCTTGTTTACCATGAAGTTCTAGTACATGATTTCACTTGCCTCACATCTAACCTTATCTACTTCATCTACATATTTTCAGTTATTTTTTTGTGGATAGTAAACTATTTAATAAACTCTCTGAAAAAATGAATAAAGTAGAAGAGTGTTTTGCATTAATGTAGTCAATTCAATAACAGGAAAAAAGTGTATGCTTCTGCTAAGTTGGATATAGAACTTTAACTCATGGAGATGGATGCATAGTAGAATGTTAAAGTCAGTTGCCAAGGACGTTGGGACTGGACATTGGGAATATATGCTAAGCCTTATAATTTCCATAATTGTGGCATAATCATCTTTGTTGTTTTTTATTGAATTTGTTGTTATAAGAGAAAGAGCCATTTGTTGGACTGAAAGGGAGCGCTGTTTGGAGGAAACAGACATACCTAACTTTAAAAAAAGGAAGCAGATGGGGGGGTGTGAGGAGGAAGAGGGTGGGAGGGTGGGACCAGAGGGGGAAAAAGAAGGGGATTGTGATTGAGATATAACTTGAAGAAATAAAAAATAGAGAAGGTTACGTGAGGTGCTGAGAAGAAGGTGTATTCTTTTGTGTTTGGGTGAAACGTTCTGTAGATATCTGTTAGGTCCATGTGGTTCGTAGCCTCAATAGATATAAGAAACTTGAAATGACCCCTTGTATCTTATCAGACCACCATGGAATAAAGCTGGACTTCAATAGCAAAAGAATCAACAGAAAGTCTACACTCACATGGAAATTGAACAACTCTTTACTAGAGGACCACTGGGTCAGGGAAGAAATAAAGAAGGAAATCAAAGACTTCTTAAAATCCAATGAAAATGAAGACACAACATACCCAAACCTTTGGGACACAATGAAAGCTGTGCTATGAGGAAAGTTCATAGCACTAAGTACCTTCAAAAAGAAAATTGTGACAGCTCATATTAGCGAATTAACAGCTAAACTGGGTGAATTGGAAAAAAAAGAAGCAAACACTCCCAAGAGGAGCAGAAAACTTAGGGCTGAAATCAACAACTTAGAAACAAAAAGAACTATACAAAGAATCAATGAAACCAAGAGTTGGTTCTTCGAGAAAATCAACAAAATAGACAGACCTTTAGCCAAATTAACTAAAAGACAGAGGGAGAAAACACAAATCAACAAAATCAGAAATGAAAAGGGAGAAATAACAACAGACATTGAGGAAATCCAGAGAATATTTTGATCCTACTTTAAAAATCTATACTCCACCAAATTTGAAAACTTAAGTGAAATGGGCAATTTTCTTGATACATTCCACCTACCGAAGCTAAATCAAGATCAGATAAACAGATTAAACAGCCCTATAACCCATAAGGAAATAGAAACA
>CAJQZJ010004856.1:7191939-7293061 GCA_907164525.1 Lophiomys imhausi | reverse complement strand
GTGTGTGTGTGTGTGTGTGTGTGTGTGTGTGTGTGTGTGTGTGTGTGGTGTGTATAGAGAACTTTTATATGAAATCATTAAATTTTTCTTCATATATTTCTTTACATTTTTAATGACCTATAATCTCTTATACTGGTTTCATTTACTTATTTAACTGACCACTTATCTTAGTCTGCATAAACTAATAAATACATTTAATAATTTAATGGTCAAATTATTCCATCTTATCTAAGGGGAGTCTGGTTAGCCAATTTTTATACTGGTTTTATGTTGGTCACAAAGAATATAAACATTTTAACTTAACAATTAAAAATCTAAGTAAGTAGAAGATTGTTGAAAGACTAAAGGTTCTCACAAGCAAACTACTCATTAAGTTATGTCTTAAAATACTAAATAATCTAAACAAATATAACTTATAGAGATCTTCAGATTATGAGTAATCTCATCTTGTTAATATCAAAATAAAATGAGCTGACTTAAGAAAATTAAATTCTATAAAGTGGCAGAATATTAATAGAGGCAACAGACTAGGGGCTGTTTTTTTGTTTTGTTTTGTTTTTTTACTTAATAAAACTACACCCAAATTACAACAGCCAGAGAGGAAAATAAATACTGCTTTCTAAGCACAGGGATTTGCATAAAGTAATTGATTCTCATTTCAATCTGTTTTACTAACATATTTTCCATACAATTTATGACTGCTTCATTTTGAAATACTTATTGTATTTTTAAAGGTAGATTGGTAAAGATAGGTCCAATTCTCTGCTTAACTTATCTATTGCCTGAGCTTTAATTGAGTTTATCCATCAAAGCCACATTTCATTTGGAGAATGCATGTCAGACTAAAGCACTTAGCAATGACGAGGAAAGGGCTTTAAATTAACTAACAGTAGTAGCTGAGGACAAAAAGTCTATATTCATGACCTGCTCAGAACTTTACAAAAGTGTATTTCCTGAAAAATATCCAAGTCTAGCTAAGGGAAATGTCTTTGTATTGCCAATTTATAGCATCATGTCAGTAAATAGATGAAAAATGTTATATAATTTATATGAAATGCTGCATCTGAAATAGTACTTAGAACACATTCCTAATGATATAATCAGAATATCAAGTTCTTCAACTTGTTAGTTCAAACAAGACTGCCAATGGGATGAGGGAACTGAATTGCCTATATTTTCTCAAGAAATATATATCCATGTCTAGTGGGGTTATTGAGATAATTCTAGGATGAGGATATGAAATAACCATATTTCACAAAGGGCAGAGTTTTATCAAAAGTTAGATGACCCAGGGAGTGAGGCCTGTTCTCAGAAAAACAAAGGGAATCCTCCACCTTTTGCCATGATATCTTAAAAGTGATTTTCATTCTGGGAAAGTGATCAAAGATCTATGTCTTTATTCAGGCCTTAACTATTGTGGATATGTTGCTTATCTGTGTCCATCTATAGAAAGATAAACAGATGATAGATAGATAGATACATAGATACATAGATGGATACATAGATTGATAGATGATATATAGATAGATGACAGATGATAGATAGATAGATACATGATAGGTAGATGAAAGATTAGATAGAGAGGTATATAGAGAGATGATAGATAAATGATAAATACACCATCAGTTAAACAAAGAAGCATTACATGTTATTAAAAGAAAAATGAACAAACAACATATTTGATATATTCCTAGTAGAACATTCTTTTGAGAATCTAAACAATAAAACTTTTATTAAGTGGCGATTACCATTTATATATGGCAGATCATCAATACTGCAAATATGGTGTCTAATGTTTATTTCATACATAACAGGCAATACAGTAAATGTTAAATTATTTCAGACATTAATTTACTATTCATTCTGACCTTACAGGCTTTAATAATTTTCTAATTATTAAAATGAAGGAATTGAAAAGAAGCATCTCAACAGGATATGGTAAATAAATTACAGAGACAGGAATGACATCCTGAGAACCTAATTTAGACAAATGCTCAAAACATGACCTATGACCTTTATTTCCCTTACAGAAAAATGAAAGCAAGGGAACATTATGGTATACCTTAGTAAGATTTAGTTAGCACTGCTTTTACTCTTAAAGACAAAATTTCTTGTATGTATATATATATATATATATATATATATATTAGGATAAATATATAACCTGTATCCCTGTGCATAAATATTTAATACATACCATTTATACATACTTGGGTTTATAAGATGAAATCATTAAAATCCAGAATGTGAGAGACTGTGATCGTTCACTACTAAATATAAACAGAACTAATGACATAAAAGAGAGAAAAACACGTCTTTTTATTGCCAACAAATGCATTACTGTCTCCTTTACTGTAAAATGAGCAGCCAGAAAACACTTGACTAGCCAAAACTGAAAGCTTTCATACACTATTGTTCTTTTTTAAATAAAATATTCAGCAGCAAGATGAAATAAGCAACCATGGAAAGAGGGCTTTGGACTTAAAACTAGGAGATAGATTCTGTCAGAGCATTTCAAAGTACTGGAAAGGATCTCACCTCCAGGCCTGCCAATGGTGATGATGCTGGGCACAAGAGTTCCAGTAATCAATCTCACTACAGCTGCACACAGAAGCGCAATCAGAATCACGTTGTTTGTAGTTTGAATTGCAAGAGAGAAAGAAGCTAGATGAATAAGTCAATAACACCCTTCGTGTGCACCTGGTAATTCACTGTCCAGATGATAGATTTGGAAAGATCAAAATGAAGCCGTTAAACATTCAGTGGTGATTTCTACCTCCTTTGGGTATAGATTTTTTTTTCACTGTTTCAACAGACCCTTAAATTTACTGTCTATTTAGAAGGAATAGATTTAAAAAAAAAACAGTCATATATTTTTAAAAATCATGACATAAAGGATAAACGCAGTAAGAGATTTGGCCCTTATGTATCTCTGTTAGACATCAGAACAATAGAAGGTGATGTTCTGAATTGATTCCTAATGTAGCACTAATATATGTAAGCATGCATATTCTACTGCTGATTGATGGGGACACATGTCTATATGTACAGCTTTCCTGTGAAAAATGGCAAAAAGGAAGTTTAATACTTGATCTCATTCTTTAGTATTGAGCATGGTAAGATGAAGACAGTCTTAACATTCTTGGTATTTCTTGCTGCCAAACTTTACTCATTAATATTTCAAGCAAAATTAAGTTGCCCTTGGATCCGTCAATGTTTGATTTGAAGTTCCTGCATTGTATTTATAAGGCTCACAGATTTACTAATGACTGTGTATCACTCACTAATTCTGTCAAAGCTATCCAAAAACCACTGAGGAAAGATACATCAAATTTTTGCCTTTCCTTGATTATGTCTTTGTGATCATACTTCCTCAGCACTGATGGTCTCTCAGGTCTGAGGCAAAAGGAGAAACACGTATATCTAGTTGTTACACCTCAGTAATTCTCTCTCTCTCTCTCTCTCTCTCTCTGTGTGTGTGTCTCTGTCTTATCTATCTATCTGTCTATTTAGAATGAATGGATGTATCTATCATCTATCTTTACCTATCTATCTACTGCCTTCATAGATTTATAATACCTCTGTTTTTCCATAGGATAATTTAACATACTCTATTTAAGGGTTATATGAAATTTCTCTGAAATGAAGGGCTGAGATTGATCAGTCAGTAAATGTGCTTACTGACAAACTTAATAATCTGAGTTCAATTCTAGAGCCCACATAGTAGAAAAAGACCTGATTATCCAGTTACTGCTAACTTTCACTCATGTACTATGGAGCAGGATGCGCGCGTGCGCGCGCGCACACACACACACACACACACACACACACACACACACAAACACACACACTAAATAATCTAAAATCTGCTTTTAATTTACCAAACAATTGAAGTGTCATTGATTCCATTTATGACATTTTTATTAAAACAACTTAGGTTTTAGTTTTCTTGAGATAGTGTCTATCTATGTAACTGAGGCCCTGCTTCAGCCTCCTTAGTGATGAAATACAAATATGCGTTACCACATCCACCTGAGAAACACTTCTGATTTAGTCATAACACCTGGGTAAACTACAATAGTGATGGCCGCTATGCCTCCCAGGGTTGTAAAGATGTATGCTTTAAGAGCTGAATAGAGATTGAAACTATTATTTTAAAAGTTGATTTTCCCCTAAACCATTTCATATAAGCTGTTTTTAGAATTTTTTTTAAGACTTTAAAGAAATACTTTTAAAATGTGGAAAGAAATCAATATCAGTGATCATGGATCAGGTAGCAAATGATTGCTCAGTTTCACTTGGCCATTATGAATAGAAGTTAAAAGAAACCATCTGTCATTTCCATGAGCTTTGAGAACACAGTGGAATATATGAAGTTTAGTTTTGAGAATCAAAGTGAGTTAGGTAAACAACACATTTAAGGAGCTATGAGAAAGATCTATTACTATTGAACAAAACTTAAGAAAAGCCTTTGGAGCCTGCACTTACTCAAAGGGAATTCATTGTGAAATCCCACTCTGTCTTAGCTATTTCTCAGGATTTAAATAAAAAGAAAAAATAAATTAATCAATCATTCATATCAATTTCAACTTTGAAAGATTTTAATTGCTATCCAGATTTGCTTTGTCTATTGATTACATTTATAGGAAAATCATGTAACTGCAAGATTTCTTTTATGTAAAATCTAAAAGCCTAAAAATGTTTATCTGCAAATAGACTTAGAAAAAAAATTGAGTATGAGCCAAAACATCTTCCTTCGGATGGCTCCAAAAGAGAAAGAGAACAAAAGAAAGAATAACAGGTCTGAAAAATATGTACATAATTTCACATGACTTTATTTTGAAATGGTTTGAAAATCAGATCAGGTCATGCTCGGTATCCATTCACTCTGGAACAGGAAACACTAAGTACCCACACTTACACAGTCAGTTCACTCGATGGTTCTCTTGGTGAGGTATATTTTAGTTTAACTTGAATTTCTACATAAAAAAATAAAGATTGCAGTCTGTTTCCTCACAATTAATGCATGTCAAAGTTATCTTTGATACATCTCTAAGACTTCAGTGAAAAAAATACCTGTAGAATGGCAGATATGGGGTGCTTTTACTAAGTGAGTAATCAGCACAATAACTAAACATTACTAAACATTTGTTTATATAAATTAAACAAAGGCTCAAAAGATCAAGTGAAAAAACTGCCCTTTGTCTTGATACTCTGAGCTTCAAAAAAAAAAAATAAATATATATATATATATGTCTTTCCTCATAGAATAAAACTATTAATCTAGCAACACTTTTCTAATTTTGGGCACAGGCATGCTTTGGTTTGCTCATAGCAAAACATTTTCTACGTAAATGAATTGCTTCTTCAGAAGCTGTATTCTTGTCAAATGCATAACGCATACCAAATAGCTAGAATTCAGCCAATAATAGCATATTATCTCACAGGTCTGACCTTCATTAAGAACAATGCACAACATCATTAAAATGTGTGAAGAGTAATTTAAAATATGACTCTTTGACTAGAATGATATGAATTTGTCATTTTTATAACAAGTACAGGCTCAGAAACAACAAAATTCTGTTCATATCTAAAACATTCCAAAGATATCAGCAAAACTTTACAGTGGAAATAAGAATTTCATAAATTGCAATTAGGGAAAGAGTAGGTAGAAAGTTTTCAAAAGCATGTATTTCCATTTCAGAATGGCAGCTTTGTGAAGAACTGAAATCTGTGGCTTTTATACTTATTTTGTTCCTACAACAATTTCAATTACTTTCCAATGATCTGATTTGGTTCTTCAGTTCAATATTTAAATGGATAATTTATATCAATGCTTTCAAAAAGTCCACCCACTTGAAAACACACATATCAAGGTTTAAACTAAAATTTCAGCTCCTTGTTGAGTATCTGCTGTATGACTGGGTCTCATTCACTTTCTATCCATTTCATCAAAATTCCTATGAACTTACAAAAATGATAAAATGTAATGGATGAGAGGAATTGAATGTTTAATATATTTAGAGGTTCAAAGAGATACTAGAGAAATGACATTTAGATGGACTCAATTCATTTTCCGCCTTTGGGAGATGGCAGTTCATGCTCTCCTCAGGAATAACTGTATAAACCCTGTATTTCTCTTCCAGATGGAATTTCTGTGTATTTTGGCTATTGGCAAACACAGGTAACAGACAGAGTCTAACTGCATGCTATTTCAAGTGCCTCTTATACAACTTTTCTTAAGAGTCCCTCAGACTATGGGAATAGCCATGTGAGCTGGCTTTCACTGCTTCTGTACAACATCATTAGGAGAAATAAACAAAAGACTCTTTGTAGCTCTAGATACCTGGGACAAGACTCACAAGTTTCTATTCATTCTACAAGCATCGGGGTGTTTTTATTAGTCAAATACCATTCTATGGACCTAGTAAATTAACACAACCACCCTATTGGATATCAGCCATAAGAAAGGCCAATAACATAACCTCTCTTCTCCCCATAAGGAAAAATGTACTTTGATTTTTTTTAGGTGTTCTCTGTTTAGTCTTCCAAATTTTATATCCAATTTTTAACCTCAAGTTATTATTTTATTTTTAACAAACTTTCAAGTTACAACCTTTTCAGTAGATAAAATTTTTCAAAGGAAACATTGACAGTTTACTATTGTGCAGATTTTCAAAGACATAAAGGACAGAGATAACAGCATTCTTAATTTCTATTCCTCACCTTAGGTACCATGACAAATTGTTTTGCTTATGTTTACCAGTAATAAAAATAAAATATTTACTGTGCAACCTTTAATAATTGTATCACCTTGAGCACAGAGCTAAGTGTGCAAGGAAGAGCAAATAACATGAGCTTCTACTTCTGGTGATACTAGAATTGAGAAGATATTTTCTAAGATCATGATACTATTTTTACAATTTTTTTTCTTGTAATAAATAAAATCAAGGTAAAGTTTTTGCATGTATTTTCCTAGGCACAAATGAAAATTAGAATTCTAGATACTATATTCATCCCCATGGAGAATAATGACCAGGTAAATTTAAAAGCATGAAGAATTGCATGTATAGTCTATGTTAAATGGGTTCTATATGAGTTACTTGTTTAGTTTGTTTCAGAGCCTAGACTGGCCTCAAATTTGCTATGTAGCTGAGAATGACACTGAATATTGATCCTTTTGCATACAATACATTCTTAAATTACAGGAATGGACTACCACATCCGGCTCTCTATGAGTATTTTTAATTGTTCATAATAATCAATGAAAATGTCATCTTTCTTTGTTTCTAACACTCTACCTAGGAATGACATATATGTACCTTAAAATTAAACAGGGGGCTTTCTTATCCCCACTGCCAACTCCCCACCCAAGCCTCAAGGAACATTTTGGAATAGAAGCAGAAAGAATGCAAGAACAGGAGAGTGAGGCTGAATCCAGACAAATGCTGCTGTATGAATATGACATGGCTATCATGGTAATGAACCAATAACAACTCTCCTTCTTGCACAAGACATACAAAGACCAAACCAAACAAACTTTAAGTATAGCTGGGGAAGTTATGCCCCAGGCCCACTCTTGAATGAGTGTATATTGGCAGTTGAGAGCTGCTATGGGAGAAAGAATCATTCTTTGTTGAAGGTATGGTCATGGGTAGGTTTCTGGTGCTTCAGTGGATGACCTCACACTCACACACATATGGATAATCCCAATTGGATTTAGTAGGCTATCAAACAAAATCAGTAATCAAACAAAAAGTCATTAGTTTGAGAGGGTATCATGTTGTAGGAAAGTATGTTGAGAACTGAAAGAGAGAAATGGGGAGTAGAAATGATAATATTTTATTGTATGTGTTTGACATTCTCAATAAAAATTTAAAAATATGAAATTTAAAAATGAATATATTTACAAATATAACATATTTACTGAATTAGCTGTAGTAGACAATTTTGAAATAACTTTTTATCATTTTTATGATTGTGTTATATAACCATAAAAGAAAATATTTGTCATTAAACACACTATAACCCCATATCAATTCTTTAAACTGAAATTCATAACTCTTCTGTTTTACCTTACATATGCATAGGGGCATATGTGTATAAAAACCCTCTATATAGTTATAATATATTAGTATAAGGGTAGGGAAAAATACTGAGTTTTCTTTCTGTCTATAAATTCTCCACTTTAAACTTGACTGTGTGCTTAGCACAGTCTTGTCCAAGGAGACAGAGAGGTAATTGTCTTCAATGTTTTGATGTCTGAAAGCCAAACAAAGAAAAAAAAACTTAATTGTATTGTATTTTGTGTTTTGAGAAAATTCTTTTAAAGTAGAATTTTATAAAAGAACAGTAATGAGAATGTGTTATTCATAAAACATTCCCTTATGAAATCTACAGTAAAAGGCTGACATGTCTTCAGAATGCAGAAAACTACTAAACATTCAGTGAAACGGGAGTCAGGAAAATAATATACTTTTATATTTAGGAAATGCAGATAACCAAGGAGGATTATACACGAGAAAAAAAAATAATGTCTCAGAGAATCCATTTAAGGTTTTATTTAAACAGGATCCATTTCATATAATAATATAAAATGAAACAGATGAACATTTAATAAATGTAAGAACGTAATAGGTGAGATAGACAACCTCTCTCTACATATCTGACGGATACTGAGTCCACACCATCAAAGAAGACTACAGATGGAAACGTTCAATAGGACAAAGTGATAATGAGATAAGCAACGTACAAGCGAATCTACTTAGAATGATTTTAAGTGGCATCCATATATATGTGTACATTTGACCTCAGATTTTGTTTTTCTTACAAGTCATTAAAATGAATTTTTAAAACCTCTCTTTTATATAACCAACCATTTTCAGTAAATAATAATAAAATTCAATATGTTACAGACGTGAAGAAAGCAAATCTTGACACAAAATGCATACACAGTTTAATGACCTTTTACATTTGTGTTCCATGAGAACTCAAGTTCTTGTTCTTTGCCTTGAAAGAGTTTTCTAAGTTGTTATACATGAAGCTAATAATGAGCAGCTAAATGAGTTGGTTCATTTTCCATCCCTGTTCCTCAGAATTGCAGCATTCATTTTTCAAATGATATTTAAAATTTCAGAGAAGATTAATATAGCACTAAATAATGGTGGTACATGTGTAAGGCATTAACACTGCCCTTTACCCATCTTCTACATTTCACATTTGTTTGTTTAAAATATGAGCAGCGCCACGTGTCTGCAAGCATCTGGCATACAGATGGAGAATTATGGGTACTAAAATATCATATCTATTTTGGTGGAGTAATGAATACTCCTGCGTATGTTTTCTTTGAACAAGAAAGTTGGATGGTTTTGTGCAAAGTAAAGGAAAATAGGCTAACATGTTATTATTAACTGGGGAAAATCACAGGAAAAAATTACGGAGGTCACTTGAGACACAGGTATAAGAAAAACACATCATTTAGCATGGACTCAACATGAAAAGTTATCTACAGGAGGAGGAAGTAAATAAGAGGTTTAAAAAGCATATAAAAAAAGATGTGATCTTTCACAAAGATGGGTACTATTTTTCCACATGGAGAACAGTTGTGCAATTCAATAGAATGCAAGGACATCAATTGTGATGCTGTGATGACTATATAAGAACGAATAAACCAAATCAAACATTTATAATAGAAGACGACAGAACATCAGAGAAGCCCATAGAGCTATTTTGCAAAGAACTTGTTTTGTAGTTTTAACAACTTCAACTATTCTGTCTATCTGTATCTGTCACTCACCCTACATTATTTGTTTGTTTTTAGCTGAAGGTGAACCTATAACTCACTTGATTCTCCTCTGACAGAGACTGGTAATGTACTGTGGAATCTGAGTATTTTATTGACAACAAAGTATCATCAAGTAAATACACAAAACATGTTTACAAAAGGACAGGAATTGAGAAACTTTTTGAGGTATCAGCTACTACATGTATGTCCCACACTTTATGCAAATGTACTTCACCAAGATAAACATCAGGAAGACAAAATGCACATACAAAAAAAGCACTAGGTTGCAAAATCACCTATTTTCAGAGGAAAAAGAATGGTTTTAGCTCTTATGCAATCGAAGCATCTTGTCAATATGAAATTAATCAAATTATAAGATAGAAAGCATGTCAGATGATAAATCCATGATGCTTGAATCAAATTATTTGTGTTTAAAGATTTCCTATTTGAAGTGCTTTTTCTTCAGATACATAATTGTCCATATATATAAAAATATATATATTAAAGCATTTTATACATAAAGTAGATAAATAGATCCATTGCTTCCAGGCATCCCACTAAAGGTTACCTCAAAGTCAATCAAATGTACATATAATATGTTGAACAATGGATGACTTTAAAAGTACAAGAAACTTTTTTCTATTAATTTTAGCAAACTGAAGCTTTACTTCTTCCTGAAAGAATTTAAAGAAATCACATTTTCCATTTTAATGTAAAAGTTTCTCACCACCCCTCTTTAGGAAGTATTTGACTGGTGTTAGCAAAGATAATTATGCAAAGAGTACCACTACCTTCCATGCCTTTTTCTTGAAAAAAAAAAATTCATGATACCCCTTGTCCTTTTCATAGGTAATGACCTCATATCCCTGTATCCATTATTCTGTGCATCAGATGTTCTGCCTCCAAGTTACAACATTGCTTTTGCTGAGTTACAGATTGCAGACTACATTAGAACAAAAACAAGCATCCCTGTCCTTTGCAGAGTGGGAAAGATGTCTTGTAAGAGATTCATTTTTTTCACTCCACCAAATCTCCTTTTTTTTTCCTAAACAAATAGTTCATCCTACACTTTATTAACAGAGATGAAATCATTTCATACGAAGCAAATTGGAAACAAAAAGTGATGTCTTCTTGACAAAAGCAGAAACAATATGTTGTAAATATTTACTTTAAAAGAGGAGTCACAGATGTCTCAGCCAGTAAAGAGGAGAAATGAAATGTGCATGTACTTGAACAATGTGGAACTTCTACACTATTGAATAATATGTTAAAAGTCAATTAATCATAGATGATAATCTTTCTAAGATGCTATTTAATTTGGTTTGCTGGTATTTTATTTATTTTTTAATGACAGTGTTATATACATAACTATGTTCCCTGTGTTTGCAAAGAACACACATTGAGCATTTTTGTATTCATGTTCATCAGAGATGCAGTTTTCCATTGTTTGTGTGTGTGTGTCTCTCTCTCTCTGCGTTTGGTCTTAGCATTGTGGTTACCTCACAAGAGTTAACAGTTTGTTCTATTCAGTTTATTTCTATTTTTGAACATTTTAAGAAGAATTCAGAATATTTATATCCTAAGCATTTTGTTAAATTCAGGTCTGACAAGAGACTAGTATTCAGAATATATAAGCAAATGCCAAAGATGAATGTGAAGACTATCCACTTAAAAAATAGGCTAATGAACTACTACAAGGTGCTTCCAATAATGAGCTAACAAATATAGTTTTTAAAATGCTGGACTTTATTAATGCTAAGAGAAACATGCATGAAAATTACAGTGAAATATCTGCTCATCTCTGATAAACTACCTCCCTTAAAAAAAGGTACAAACTGCTGGCAAGAATAGAGCAAAATGAGGATTTTATACATTATATAGAGAGCACATTTCTGAAATTGTGAGAAACAGTGTGGAGATTCCTAAAGTAAAACTTCTAAGTGGAACTACCATATAATCCAGCAAACCTACTGGAAAGTACCCAGAAAGCATTGGAATCTGACTTCACAAGATCCTGGCAAGACCATGACTATTACAGCACAATTCACAGTCACCTAAAGGGCCTTCAATGGAAAAATTAATTTCAAAAATGATGTATTTACACAATGGAATAAGATAACTCAGAAATTGAATGAAATTCTGACATTTGCAGCAACATGAATGGAATTGAGAAAATTGTGGTGAATGAAAAAGGCCAAGAAGAAAAGGAAGCCAGTACAAGTATCTCACTCATTTATGGAAACTTGTATTTAACCTTGTAGATGTTTACAGTGGAAGAGAGGACATTGGAGATGGGGAAGGTCAGGTAGAGTGAGCTGTGTTTCTTGACCAGTTGTTCAGTTGATCCCAGACACTTGCCCACAGCTATCATCCAGGATTAACCACACATAGCTGGGGGAGTTTGTGCCCTTTCCAAATATTGTTAGCTTTGAGAATGACGTAAACTAATATCAGTCTAAGGTATTCACTCAACCACACACAAAGGAAGCCTATGTGAGAATTAAGCCAAAACAGAGTATGCGGAACTGAGATCAGGGAAGAGAAATATAGATTTGTGGCTATCTTGATGAAGCATTGTGATTGAATAGTTTCAATCCAGCACCAGCATTAGATATCCTTTCTGTTGGAAACTATATAGCCTGTTATTTTCCACCAAACCTACATACATGAGAGTCCTCACAGATACTTAAAGGGTTCTTTGAAGGAGAAAATGAAAAAATTGTGTGCCAGATATTTTGGTTGTAGTGAGTACTCAATAGCCTTTTAGTGTAATTATTTTTTCAAATCTTTCATTTCTTTGGAAAGACTGACTAGTTGTCATGCATTAACATAGCTCCAACATTTTCACCTTACTTGAAGAGATCTCTCCAAAATTTAACCTATTCTTCTTTGTAAATGATTTATTTATTGTAGTGTGTGTGTGTCTGTGTGTGTGTGTGTGTGTGTGTGTGTGTGTGTGTGTTTATGTGAGCACACACAAGCATGAATATACTGGCCTATGTGTGTACCACATGTGGACAGATGCCATGGAGACCAGAAGATGGCATCATATCCCCTGGAGTTGGAGTTCTGGGCTATCATGTAGTGCTGGAAATGAAATCTGGTCCTGTGTAAGAACAACAAGCTCTCTGAAACACTGAGCCATCTCTCCTGTCCTTGTTCTTACATTGATCAAATGTAAATTCTTAAAAGCTTATAGTCATTGAATTACTTCTTTCCCTGGCTCATATAAAATGTATTTATGTTGTCACGTGACAGATGTTGGCTAAAGATAAGTATCATGTACTTCCTAAGAAAGGATGGAATATACACTCTTTGCAAAATTTAAATGTAATTAAGCAGTAGCATTAGATACTGTGCTGATATAGTGGTAAATACAGGCCTGATCTGTGCTTAGTAAACTGTGTAAAGGGTCACAGGATGATTGAGTCTGCCTGAGACAGAACTGCCTCCATTTAAACACAGCTGTGCTACTGTGTTTTACCCTTCATATTAACTAACTGTTCTCCCCAGCTAAAAACAGAACCACAGAAGAGAATGTGCCTTTAAATCCCTCAGAGAGAGTTTATAAAGTTGCTTCTTGTAGGCAGAAGAAACACTCCAAAACCAAAGCATTTACATCAACTGACTTTTTGTTTTTCCATTTCAATGCATTCTGATTACTCAGCTGTGTGTCCTGTGAATTCAACTGGGGACCTAAGAAAATCTCATTATGATACTGAATTATTAAATATTGATATTTACTGTGATTCACGAATAGAGAAACATAAAACTATTTTAGCCCCAAATTTAAGTCTATGGAAATGAATGCAAAAGTGCAAGTGCCACTTCAGGCTCTGTGAACCTGTGTGAGACCTGCTTAGTTTACTGTGGGCTAGATTCTCCTGGTGTCCCCCATCCCCTGTGACTCCTACAGACTTTCCTCCCCTTCTTCTTTGGAGTTCTCTGATTTCTGACAAGAGAGACTTCATGGAAAGTTTCATTTTAGACTTTCTCTATTTAAGATACCTGGTGTATCATAAGCAAATTCAGTAGTCTGTCACGTTTTATGAATCATGTTTTTAGGAGACATTCAGGAATAAGTATTTGAACTGAAACCACTTTTGATTTGTCTTATTTTATTTTTCTTATATAGATATATGTTCTGACTATGAAGCTCAGGGTAGCATTGAACTTGCAATCCTCCTTCCTACCTCAGCCTCTACATCCCTGGGACTCCACACATGTACAACACTGTGTTTTGTTTCAAACTCACCTTTTAAACTTAGGGTTTTGATTCACTTTCTTTTTTCTTTTTTATTCACTGAAGTTGTAATTGACTTGAATGTGGGTCTTAGTTGGGGTCACGATTGCTGTGGCAAAACACCATAACCAAACCAACTTGGGGAGGAAAGGGTTGATTTGGCTTACACTGTCCTATCACTGTTCATCTTTGAAGGAAGTAATGATAAAACTCAAACAGGGAAAGAACCTGGATGTAGCAACTGATAAGGCCATAGAGGAGCACTGCTTAGTGGTTTGCTCCGCATGACCTACTCAGCTCTTTTATTATATAATGCAGGACTCTCAGCCCAGGGATGGTACCACCCATAATGGGCTGGACACTCCCCCATAAATTCCTAATTTAAAAAATGCCCTAAAGGCTTGCCTACAGCTGATTTTATGGAGGCATTTTCTCAGTTGAGGTTCCCCCCTTTCAAATAACTCTACCTTGTGAAGCTGACATAAAAATATCCAGCCCAATATGATTGATTTATAATTGGTAAAGTAGTAGAGAGAGATCCCAAGCCCATTCTATTCAACTTCACCCATTGGTAAAAGCATGCAAAATTATAGGGCAATATCATAATTCATAAGCTATACTGATGAAATCTACTACACTATCCATATACCACACTGTATCCATGTGACCTTATGAAGATTTATCCCTAGACTTCACAACATTTCCAACACCTTGGGATCCCTAATCCCAGCCTACCTCATACCAAACCACTGACTACAAATGTTCTTTTCAGAAATCCTATTATTTCATATCATCTTAGATGAAAAGGAATCAATGCCATATGTCTGTTAAGGATAAACTTTTCCTTTAGAATACTTCCATGCATGTTAATTCAAGTTGATGCAGGGATCAACAACTCATTTGTTTGTACTGTTTGTCATAGTTCATGATATGTGGCTTTGCATATGTGTGAACATACACAGTATACAAATTAATATGTTACAGAATATGTAAGTAGATCATAATTTTATTATTAAACTAATAAACATATATTGCTCATAATGGCGATATCACTTAATATCACTTATGGACAAGTTTATGTGAATTTTAGCTTTCATTTTTTTGGATTAATGAAAGTGAAATTCTTCTCCCTAGAATCATTTCATTCTTTGAAGTGTTTCATGGAGTACATTGATTTTTTTAATATTTATTTATTATCTCAAGTTACATCTCCATCACAGTGTCCTCTTTCCACCCCTCCCAGTCCCGCCTTCCCACCCTCTACCCCCATCCCTTCCATCCCACTCTTCTGGAGTGGAGTGTCCCTATATAACAGTCCCCACCCCAGTTTAGCAGTCATATGAAGGCCAAGAGCCTCCTCATAAACAGGAGGCCTACAAGGCAGCACCACTAGGGCAAAGTGTCTCATTGATAGGAAACAAAGTCTATGTTCATGTTCCCTTTGGTGCATTCGTTGTACTATAGATATCCTGTACTATATGGCTAAAATCTGACCATAAGTGAATAGATGCCATATACATCTTTCTGAGTCTGGGTTAGCTCACTCAGGATGAACTTCTCTAGTTCCATCCATTTGGCTGCAAACTGCATAATTTCGTTGTATCTGATAGCTGAGTAGTATTCCATTGTGTAGATGTACCAGATTTTTTAATCCATTCTTTGGTTGAGGGACATCTGGATTTTTTTCCAGTTTCTAGCTATTACAAGTAAGGCTGCTATGAACACAGATGAGGAAACTTCCTTGTGATTTGGTGAGGAATCATTTGGATGTATACCCAGAAGTGGTATGGCTGGGTCCCGAGGCAGAGATAATTAATAATAATGGCAGTATGGTCAATTTGTTAGCTGTAGAGTGAGTTTATGAATGTGTGAAAACAAATGATACCCTAAATCTGACTTTGAAATGAGAATTGTTGATCTGGTGTCAGTAAAGATGATCATTTAAAGGGATCTTCTTGGTCCACAAGATGGTCACCTGAAAACTGGGCATAAATTGGCAAAGAACAAGGGTTTAATGGTGTTTACCAATTTCTACCAGACACAACAAAGTTTAAGCACTAATGATTTGCTAGTAGTTCCTGCCTACAGAGACACAACTAGTCAAAGTGCCTCATATATAGGTTCCATTGCTAAGTCCTGAATGACACATCTATTTTAACCCTTTCCTTAAGGCTTAGAGAATATTTGAAACATGAGAAACAGGAACAGAAATGATGTAAGAGCCTGAAAATGTGGAAGATGTGTGTGGAATGCCACTTTCTGGCATGGTGGTTTCTCATGAACCCACAGCAGTTATAGTAAACTACACAAGACTGACATAAATTCAATCCAATCATTATTCCAGCATGGATAATAGAAGGGTTCACAAAGCCTCACTTTTATCTGAGGAAACTATTGGCAGTTTATGGAACATGGTTTAAGGAAGATATTTTTTTTCAGGATTTTGACCAATTACAGATTTCCTACACGCCAATGGATGGCCACACACCCATGCACATACAAGAAGCAAGAAGTGGACACAATGGGATGTTATAATGGGACATTTTTAAAAGGACAATAACTTTGTAGGGCGAAATACTGGAAGTTCAGGGGAATTGAGAATAAATGGATGTGTGAATGTGATCACTATTGTAATAAATGTATGCAATTCTCAAAGAATAATTTTAAATATATTTTTAATATTAGGCTAGAGATTTAGAGATGGCATTAGATTTAAAAGTTTTACTGGTGACCCTTTATGTCTCCATCTTTAGTTGCTTTCCCACGAGGTACCAGCCCTAAAGCCAGCGGTTCCTTCGTTATTCATCTCAATATGCTCTCATATTTTACTTTTCTTCACTGAAGCTGCCATCCACACTAAATTTCAATGATGTGTCATTGAGAACTGATCATTGCCTGTGTTATAGGTATGCCATATGCATTATTAATCTGGCTTTACTGTTCTCTCGCTATGTTTTGCTACAGGTGCACATTCTAACAAAACCTTATGGAAAATGGAGTGATTTTTCTTTTCCTCTGTTACAAATTTCAACAGGCACAGCTCAGTTACTAAATCTCTGAAGTCATCTCCAAGCCTGAAGAACCTAAATCTTTGATAGTTAACTATTGTTCTCCTTCACAGAAAAACAGAGCACAGATGTTTGTGAGGAAAGTGGGGTAAGCAAAAAAAAAAAAAATGATGTATGTAATCCATTTAAAATAATATATCTCGTCAAGTTTATTGTGAAAAAAAGGAGAACACCAAAGATAATCATTCATGCAGATACTTTGTAGAGGTTTTCTGACCCTATCCTTATTGACTTTCTGTTTGTTTACAATGATTATTTTCTGAAGTGAAGTGCTTCCCACTGACTTGATCATCCTAAACCTTCCCAGAAAGATGAGATTAAAAATCAATGAAATGTAGTAAATGCAAGATAATTAAGAGTTTTAATAACTAATTATATTTCTAAATTTCAGATTGTGATACAACCATCAACATACATTTCCAGACAGTTTTATAAGTAAAATTTTTATTCACAATGCAATATCTTGTATCATTGATACATTTTTCTAATGATGCTGCTGTGACATATAATTATACCTTTTGTTTGGTTTAATGTTCTTTTAATATTAAATACAAACATTTAACCTTGTTGCTTTCTCTGTCCCCACAATATGCCACAGACTGCATAAAGATCATGAATACAGATGACATTTTTCACGTGCATGAAAAGGCTTGGCTGCATCCCATATCTCTTTGTGCCAAACAAACATGCCTATATACAAACTCCCAAATAGGCCACCAGGGCTGTAAGCCTAATTAAGTCCAACTGGTCTACCAGCATCCTCATTATCATTAGCTTAAGAGAATATTGGCATAAGTGTATGAATCAGTATAACTAACTTATGTAGTTATGGCTTGAAAACTAATTTAAAGCCCCCAAAATCTACCTTGTGTTTAACTTAATTTCCATGGTGCATATGATCTCAAGCCACTCCTTAAGATACAGGGTAATTTTTCACTTTAAATTTTCATTTAGACATTCAGAACTGACTATTTTGTTCTTATAGAGGTGATTACTATTTTAACTGTTTTCTTTAACTTTTAAAGAAAATCATTTTTTTCTTAGTAAAGTATTGACTATTTTGTTGGTAGTAACCATGTATTTAATTTATTTGCATACATACATATATACAAATGTGCTTCAATATCATATATATATGAAATATATGTATATTTCAAAGGAAATAATTCAACTTTAAAATTTTTAACTGCTGAGCTGGGTAGATGGCTCAGTGGTTACAAGTACTTATTGTTCTCAAAGAGGACCATGGTTGGATTCCAAGCACCCTCAAAGGGTCTCACGACATTCTGTAATTCTAGTTTCGCGTGATCTAATGCCTTCTTCTGACATTCACAAACAAACCTGTGGTGTACAGTCATGCATGCAGGCAAAACATTAATACATATAAATAATAAACAAATAAATAAATAATAAAATAAATCATTTAAAAATTCTTTAAGAATATTCATTGATGAACATCCAGTTTTTACTAACTCCAGTGAAGATGTAAATACATAGATGAAGCACTTCGAATAGACCAAATAGCCACTGCATTTCTCTTCAGGCAGTTGTGGTATGGGAAAGCAACCTAAGAGATCTATTAATCCCTTCCAATGTATCTTTCAGAAGACAATTCTTATCACTAGAGAGAAACACTTTACAGTTTTACAACTTCAAACATTATATGTTAAAAATTAAGTATTTGAAACATGCAATTTTTGATTCATTGAATTCAAACATTTACGGATTCTGATAAATTTATTTATTACACTTAGGATTTGGGGGTTGGTGAACTTCAGAATAGCCCATGACCAACATAAAATAAGAAATAAAGAGAATCAAAATGGTTTTAAATTACTGTGTTTCTGCATCTAATAATACAGTTTATTTAATGGTAAGATAAAAGCTCTTTAAAAATAATAAAATATTTACCACATAATAAATGTAATTGTCACAGATTTTCTACTAACAGCTATATAAAGTGGAGCATTAGCATTTGAAAATGAGAACATTACCTGATTGTGTGAAAGCCTGAGAGAAATCAAATCAGATGGAAGCTCCCTGCACAGAATACCAAAACAGAGATGTGTGTTTAAAATAAAGCAATAGCTCAGGTGAATGTAAGGAAATAAACACCATAAAAATTCTCTACATTTCAGAGTTAGCCTATGAAAGCCAAATCATATCTTCCAATGCATTAATATTTTCTTTTGCTTACTGGAAGGATAGTTAAAAGACTAATGAAGGAAAGAAAGAAAGAAAAAAGAATAAGGAAAAGACAGATACAGGAAATCAAGTTTTGGTGACTGTATTTTCCTAAAAGTTGATACTATCTGTGGTGGACAAATAAGCCTTTCACTGTACCAGTTTTGTCTTGGTTTTTTTTTTTTTTTTTTTTTTCTTGAATTGCTTAGTACAATAAGAGACAGAGTATGGTGGCACCAAGGCTTTCTGAGCATGATTGATACACTGTGTAAACTGCAAGGAACAAAATGGAATCAACTTATTGTATGTTTCTCTATACTTACTACTCTATTTTCCAATATAGGTACAAAAAGATTAGATACTGCTATCCTTCTGTTTTTTTAATTTATTTAAATCACACTCACTTCTCTCCCACTCATTCTACAGTGAGCTGATTAAATTGGTAGTGGAGATGTCCTTGTGGTTTGGTGAAGAATCTTTTGGATTCTTGGCAGACAGGACCAGCCCTGTGAAAGAGTGGTATGGCTGGGTCTTGAGATAGAGCTATTCCAAGTTTTCTAAGATATCACCAGACTGATTTCCATAGAGGTTATACAAGTTTTCACTCCCACCAGCAATGGAAAAGTGTTCCCCTTTCTCCACAACTTCACCAGCATGAGCTGTCATTTGAGTTTTTGATCTTAGGCATTCTGACAGGTGTGAGATGGAATCTCAGTCTTCTTGAGTTGCATTTCCAAGGAACAGGAACATGGACTTTTATAACTGTTAGTGGGACAGTTTGCTCTATGGAGCTGCCATGTCACACACCCCCCCCCCCCCCCAGTGCATGATGAAGCTCTTAGCCTTCAGGTCACTTGATAAACTGAGGTGGGATGATATGTGGGGGCTCCCCACACCATAGGAGTAGGATAGGAGAAGGGAGTGTAGAGGTTGGGAGGGTGGGCCCCAGAGGGGTGGAGGGAAGGGTTGTGATGGAGATGTAAATTGAAGTAATAAATAAAGGTAATTTTAAAAACAGAGTATAAAAATTGCTAGTAGACTTGAAATATAATCACAATGATATTAAGAATAGCACAGAACAAGCCTTGCTTAATGATAATTATTATAAACCATTATGAGACAAAGAAACAGTTGCAAAATTATGCAGACTACAGCAAAAACCTTGGACTTATCTAATACCATACAGCAGTCTTTTTAGAATATCTCCTTTAGGTTTGCTTTCTTTTTCGTTTGAGTAAGGTTTCCTGTAACCTAGGCTTCTCTTGACCTTGTTATTTAGCCAGTCAACCTCAAAATTATAAATATTCTCCTTCCTCCTCCCAAGTGATGGGCCTACAGGTTTGTCTAGGGATTGAGTTCAAGATTTAGTTCATGTTAAGCCATCATTCTGTCAACAAAGCTACCGCTCCTGTCTTCTAAAAAAGGGGGGGAGGGGCTGTGCTTCTCCTCCAGTCCTTCAAAGCCACTTCACAAGCTTTCACTGAATTCTTAGCTGGCTTATACCCACATCACTCACATACTTATATAACCAGAGATCCTACAGTAATATAAATTCACTAATTTAAGTCTTTTTATACAATAGAACAACAGCATAAGCACTTGCTTATGTAATAATGAGCAAGCATTTGTGAGGTGCTAATTAAGAATGAAGGCTCCTCTACATGACTAATGTGTGTGTTTTCCTTACAGCACTTCAGGGCAGAAAGGACCGGCCCTGTGAAATGTGGCATTTGCAGTTAAACAAGGCTTCCTGCTTAGAAGACCTGCACTTGCATTAATGATTTCCATTTTCTGTGTAATGTTATCAGCAAAAATTTAATAAGACTATAATGCACTTCCACAGAGAAAAATGCATGCAACATGCTTGCCCCAGTTCCTACCACTTCATATACATAGAACACTTCCAGTGCTCAAGAGTTCTGCATCCTAATGGACCTCCAATATCAAGCAGACTTGCTAAAATTTAGAGCAATTGCAAAGTGTATTGCACCTCCTAATAAACATGTGGTGGTGCTAAAACTACAAAGCTATGATATCCTAAAACCCAAACATGTTTCTAATTATAGAAAGAAGGCAGTGACAGGCAAAGCTTCATGAAGGGCCAAAGAAGCCTTTCCTGTCCCTTCCTTTTCATATCACTCCTATATTTATCAAATATATCTACTATACACATGACATAGAAAGAAATGGAAAGGTACAGCAAGACAGGTGTCCCTTCTTTTTAGTCTTTCCATCATCACTAACATGTAGAGAGTGTTGGTAGAATAGGAAGAAGAAAATATAAATAGTCAAGTTAGTTTCAGACAGTATTTTAACTATTTTGGTCAACAAAATATGTCTATATGAGGTACAAATAAGTATGTAATATCAATGATTCTCTATGCAAGCTAAATATTCATATTTGTACCTAAATCTGCTATTTTACAATATAAGGACAAGTTATAGAATTTGTGATAACTTTTAAATTTTTTAACTTAAAATGATAAAAAGTAAGAAATTTAATACATCTTAAGTCAACAGAGAATATTAAAATATTTTAGCTATTTTGATTGTAGTTTTTTCTTTCTTGAAGGGGTTTTGCACTTTTATCATGTAAGGGAACCTCAAAATGTGTAGGTAACCCTTTAGAAACATATTACTATTCTTAACAACTTTACATTACAGATGAGGAAACTAAGATCCAGAGAGATTAATTAAATGTTTAGCATAAATCAGCTATTACATGAAACAAGGTTTCAAGCTACAAAAGTGTCAGAATTTTTAGTTAAAAAAAAAAAATCACAGTATCTATTAACACTATACAGTGGAAGTAGCACAAGATTTATCCTCAGATCAGATATGATGAAAGCCTTTGCTCCTCTACCTCGTATTGAATAAGTTCCTCAAATCTGTTTTTTACAATGTTTTCGCATGTAATATGAAAAGACTATTAATATCTATCTTACAGATTTGCTGGAGTGAATGTATGAATAATGTATGTAAAGCCAATTTAGAATGAGGTATAATGCAGACTTTAGTTACAAGATTGTGGCTATTTAAAATATTTATGTGGAGTTATTTCCCATATACATAAATGAGCCTTTCAGGATATAAATGATGATTGGATGACATGACCCAAACCACCAGAACTACGGCATTTCTAAAATCTTATAAACATTGAAGAGAAAAAGTGAGTGACTAAATTCAATAATAGACTAATCCAAAATAGTCTAGATACATTACCCAATTAATATATGTTACATTTCCATGCTTAACCCAGATAAACAGTAAAATTTCCCTGTTAAGGAAAATTCCTCTCAAGGAAATTTGCAACTTCAAATACGTTCATATTTATGTGAAATATGAATTCTGGGAAAAGCACAAGTCTAGTTTACAATTTAATAGCTAAATCAAAATGCCTATTAATAAAAGATTATATTTTTAGTGAAATTAGGGAATTAGATCCCATATTTTCATGCTTTAAATGCAGAGATCAACAGTTTGGAATATCCGTAGCTCCACATTTACATGCAGATAGCAGCAAAGTTAGCTTACTAATTACCCATTCAGAACATAACATTTATGAATTTCTTTACCCTCAAATACATTTATTTGTGTGGCTCTCACCTGACATCTGAAATTTATATTTGAATGAATCCTTTATTATAAAATTGCAGGCAAACTTTGCATTAATGAATATATAGGAAAGCAATTGTAATACTTGACTCAGTTCAGCGCTCTACTTTACTTCATCCTCTATGATAAATATTACAATGTGAGAACTCTGATTAGGTTTAAGATCTGCTCAACAGGAGGGAAACCAAGCCTGGAAATGGAAATCTAGTTTACTACTCACTGCTAATGAAGTCATGATGATTGATGGAGGATCTACAACTACTAATTTATTAAAACCTCATAATCCCCAGGAAAATGTATAAACATATGTACTAATCCCACAGATAAATGTAGTCTTCACCTTTGACGAGGAGGCCTCCCTTTTAGCAGATGGAGACCATTACATAGAAACACAACCAATCAAAATGCAGAGCTGTAGAGCCTAGACCCACCTAAATGACTCCTTAAAATAAGGCTCAGGGAACATTGCAGAAAACAGGATGGAAAGATGTAAGAGTCAGAGAGAATCATGGTGTTTGCTGCAAGATTGTGTCCCCCAGTAATTTCAGAAGCTACACCCATAAAGTCTCACCAACATTACTCCTCAAAAATGAGCTACACATTGACAAAACCAATGGACATGCCAAAATGGACTGTGAGAAGCCCATTAGGCGTCAACACAACACAACTGCAGGCAACTGAGTAAAGGTGGGAGCTAGAGAAGTAGTTTTCCATAGTGAGAAAAGCATACCAATTTATTGTCCATTACCAAATTATCAGTCATAAAAACATACATAAAAGTAACATTATACCCACTGACCAGGTCATACTTAGGAACATATGCATACATACATATATATTCATGCAATAACTATTACTAGAAGAGAGTGGGGAGCCTATATATGGGAGATTGGAGATTTGGAGAAGGACATGGAAGGAATAAATGCAATTATATTATAGTCTCAAAAATTTTATGAATTAAAAATCATCAGATATCATGTAATTGTGCAACAAATATGACTCAGAGAGCTTATTGTATGAAAAGTTTGAAATCCTGTTATGTTGTTGTGTTGGGTTTGTGGTTGCTGTTTGTTTTTCACAACATACAAACCACAATTCATAAATCTCAGGTCAGAGAATACTAGTCTTTTACGGTTGAGAAGGAAACAAGTGTCCAGATAGTTTAGATGATCTTGGCCCTGTGTGTAAGAACTAGCCTTTGATGATCACCCCAGAAGCTGGTTTATGCTTCTCTCCCAGGGAAAATTTCTTTTTACTAAATAGTAATAACTTTGGACATGGCCTTCTGTGTTTTGAGAAACATCAAGATTGTGTATTCTACAAATTCACTCAGGCTAATTTGCATTTTCTGAGAAAGAAACCATTAAGTTACATGATAAGAATTTTCTGTCAATTAAAGTGTATATCTGCTGGGCGGTGGTGGCGCACGCCTTTAATCCCAGCACTTGGGAGGCAGAGGCAGGTGGATCTTTGTGAGTTCGAGGCCAGCCTGGTCTACAAAGTGAGTCCAGGACAGCCAGAGCTGTTACATAGAGAAACCTTGTCTCGAAAAACCAAAAAAAGAAAAAAAAAAAAAGAAAATGTATATCCTCTGAATTGAAATTAAGTTCATGTCTGTTTCATTTTATATATGTCTACCAGATATTTTATGACTTCATCTTTTACTTTTCATGATAATCTCAAGGACCTTACTGAAAATATGGCTCTTTACATTTCTTTCATTTTCTTTTAAACAATTACGTGAAATACGATCTTCAATGTACTCCCTGTCCTCAGCACCTGTGCTTATTTTTATTGCATGAGTCTCAAAATACATTCATGAACATGACTCTTCAGGCTGAAGATTATTTACATGGGATCTACACAATAACATTTGGCTAATTTTTGTTTTCCAGGGATCATCTATGTCTTTTTAAAAAATTAATTTTAAAAAATTAATTTATTTATTTATTACTTCAGGTTGCATCTCCATCAAAGTTTCCTCTTTCCACCCCTCTCAGTCACGCCCTCCCACCCTCTACCCCCATCCCTCCCATCCCACTCCTCTGGAGTGGAGTGTCTCTACACAACAGCCCCCTGCCCCAGTTCAGCAGTCATATGAGGGCCAAGAGACTCCTAATACACTGGAGGCCTACAAGGCAGCACACTAGGGGAAAGTGTCTCATTGACAAGTAACAAAGTCTATGTCTATGTTCCCTTTGGTGCACTGGCTGTAGTATAGTTATCCTGTACTATATGGCTAAAATCCAACTATAAGTGAGTAGATGCCATGTGTATCCTTCTGGTTGTGAGTTAGCTCACTCTGGATGAGCTTCTCTAGTTCCATCCATTTGGCTGCAAATTGCATGATTTCGTTGTTTCTTATAGCTGAGTAGTATTCCATTGTGTAGATGTACCACAGTTTTTTAATCCATTCTTTGGTTTAGGCACATCTGGGTTGTTTCCAGTTGCTAGCTCTTACAAATGAGCCTGCTATAAACATAGATGGGGAAACTTCCTTGTGATTTGGTGAGGAATCATATGGATGTATACCCAGAAGTGGTATGGCTGGGTCCTGAGGTAGAGCTATTCCAAGTTTTCTAAGATATTGCCAGACTGACCTTCATAGTTGTACAAGCCTGCACTCTCACCAGCAATGCCTTGAAATATTTCATTCCTGTTTTCTACATCAGTCTTAGCTATTCTTTGCTCAAGTCTTTTAGGTCTTTTTGTTGTATTTTCCTTATATACTGTTAATTTTTAAGTTTTATATTTTGTTCAGATTCTCACCATACATATTGAATCTCTAAGAAAGCTTCAAAAAAATCAGCCAGGGAATTGGATACTTGCCGAGCTAAATGTGATATATCTTCTTACCATTTGTAAAGCATGCACATTGCCTTTTGCCTCCTGTTGTTTCTAAAGAAATCAGGAAGAAAATATATGAAATATACATATGTGGCTTCTTGATCTTTCCCACTCCCTTTTTCTTCTTTTTCCTCTCCTGCAGCACTGTTCCTCATTCAGTGCTGTAATGAGATCTGAATTGGCGTCTTCTCTCCATGTAAGTATATCAGGGAAAAGATTTAGCATCTGCATCAGGGTAATTGCAGACAAATTCAAGGATAAAAATACATAATGATTCTTATCGCAGAACACAAAAAAAAAGATCAATACTTTCAATTTTTCAGATTTCCGTTTGGAAATAGTTTCTACTCAGAAATGCTTCTATGTCTAAATATTTTAAAAGCTCTTATTTTCAAAAGTTTCTTTGAAAAGTAAATAAATTCAAGAAAAAAGTGTGAATGTGGCATGGTATCATTAGTATCGTTACTATTTCATTTTATTTATTTTACTTTATTAACAGATTTTTGTTCACTTAATATGAGAATAATTACTGGACACAAAATAGTATGACAAAGACTGTGTATATTTCTAAAATTTGGAATTATTAGTCAATGGACTTCTACAGGAAAATAGAAAATTCATGAAATTTGTATGTAGAATATATTTATATTTTCAAAGTTTTCTGCTATCTTGTCATTTGAATCTCTGTGTAAAAGGTACAGTGATGAAAAAGAAACAAAACAAAAACTCACAGCCATAGGAAACACATGAGCACATCTTCAGGGTCAGTTAAGTAAATGGAAACTTTACGGTAGCTATTTAAGACACGTCTTGTCAATGCCATGAAGTATATATTGATATATATATAAATGGGCCTGTGTGTAATTTATTGTTTAGAGACAGGAAAAAAATCCAGTTAGAAAAATCATACCCTTAAGCACAAAGCAAATAATTGAAGATAATTTCTATGTAGCCATACAGAAAATATCTCTCCCAACTTTTAAGAAATCCTGGAAGTTAGTTTCAAGGTACTAAGACTATTGTTCCTATAAGTGAGAAGCAGAGCCAGCACATCTGAATGGGGATTTTAACATGATTCTATTGTACTTTCAAGGAACTTTGGAAACTTTTATAAAGTAACACAAAATGATTACTGCACGCTTATAACAGATGCTATTTTACTAATGTAAGTCATTTCCTACTTGGTGTCTTAAGGAGGTCTGAGCAAGACTCCATGAGAGTCTTGTGTTATTTACAAGAATACCCATGAGACTTACTGTATTTCCCATTAGTTTGTTTGTTGGCTATTATCATTTCATGTACTTTGTAACTATCCCATGCTCAAGAACATGGAATCTAAGTCTTGGCTGCTCCAGAATCTCAGCCATAAAACTATTCAGTTGCATACTCTATGCCTCAAATTTATTTATAATTTGGTGGAGCAAGCAGTATACTCTTCCGTCATTCTAACGTGTGTATGAAGGTTCATTGAATGAACATATGTCACAAAGTTAGTGAGGTTCAGAGCCTTGAACAAAATTAGTTTTATGTGTTGTTCAGGAGTAGTACTTTTTCTTGGAAATCTTCTATCAAAACTTATGATAGAGAAAATGCAATATTTATATATATTAGTAAGGCATATTCATTTGTGTTTTCACATATACATAATGAAAAAGATATTACATGTGTCACTCCTAGGATTGCCTGCATAGGCCATGCACATTTTTCTTAGCAGCCATGAATAAATTAGCATCGAACACACAGAATGGTATCAGAACTTGTTCACAGTATTTCTTAAGTTTTTGTGTTGCTCAGTGACGTGCAAGGGATTAATAAAGGGGAAATAATTATTTTATGCACAAAGTCACTGTGCAAAATATTTTTAGTTCTTTGAAGTGTTTTTTCCCCCTCTTCACTAATTATCAAGTAGCTGCCTGATTGCTGATGATTGATGACTGATGGAGAGGTATTTCGGCAGGTGCTAATAGTTTGGTTAGCATAAGTGCTTCTATGGAATGAGCAAGGCTTTGAGACAGGCAGAGCTGCAGCAGATTCTCTGGAGGGTGATGATTTGGAAGGAATGCATAGAGTTTGTGTTACAGAAAGTAAAGAGAGGGTTCTGGAGATTGTCTTAAATACAATCACTAATGATAATAATAGGTCTGTTTGTGAAGATGACTCATAAAGCTGTCTTTGTATTTTAAACTTGAATAGACAAAAGAAAATCAAGAAAAACTCCAGTAGAGACAAATCTAATTTCTCTAATCACATTTCCAAAACATTGCATTAAATACTTTTTTGAAAAATTACACATTTTGTATAAAAGTAAATCATAATGCTAGAAAAGAAAGACTTATACTGTATATATTTTATTAGACAAAATAGAATTGTACAATAATGTTATTAAGTAATTACCTTAAAATGTATAAATGTATAATTTTACACTTTAGTAATAAACCAATTTGCTTCGTTGTTGCTATATAACACAAGTAAGAACCTACTAGCCATTTTAAAATAGGTAATTGTGAATTTATTTTAAACTATTTCACTTTGGTAGAATTTTATAATTTTAAGATATTAAAGCACACACACATACATAAATGTTTCTGGACTTTTTCTTCAAATAGTAATCTGTTTATTTGCTTTAGGAAATCAGAAAGGAGAAAAAAGTGAAATTCACATAAATGCAATAGCAGAATGGATCCTGAAAGATTGCAAGCTCTGCCAACAGAAGCACATTTAGCAGACTGAGACTCTGAAGACAATAGGTGGGACCCTTCCTGCTCAATAACAACTCCACAGAGCTTCTTTTTGCACCTACTCAACACTCAAGAGAGATCATTAACATGGGTGTGTCCTCATAACCAATTGCTGAGCCAAGGTTCAACTAAAGTAAGGCTCCAGGTTCTGCGCTAGACACAGCATCCATGTTCCTTTGAGCAATATTATAGATTGCCTGGTTTTAGTGCACTGCCTATAGGAGAAAACAGTATGACATAGAGAGGGAGTAGTGGACAAATGCTAACAGGTAAGGAGGTTGAATCATGTTAGTCAAGAGGAGACAGAAAATAGGGAAAACTACAGGCATTCCACACTACAGATCTGTCTAGGAAAAGGTGACTATTCAGCAAGGACCTCTTCAGCAACTACAAATAAAGTTACCCACTAGTAACTATGGTACAAGTAAACGCTGTTAGACTGTACCCAGGATTACTCTGCTTGTACAAATTTCACTGATAATTCTACATGAGGTCATCTTCAATATCCTCTGTCATAGTTATGGGGAATGACTTGTATTTATAACACAAATCCTTTGTTTCTGGCACAAAAAGCTACAGATAGGGTCAATAACATAGTGAATAAAAAGATCATCAATTACATTCAACAGAACTTTATATTGTTCGAGTCATATTTTCAGAAAATGAACAGTCCATTCCATTCCCACTGTAGCTTTCTATAGTGACTACTTTTGCCATCCCTAACATTCATATTAACAAAAAGTTATGACAGAGTGATTTAAAAACTCAATCAAGTGTTTATAATGAGTTATATGAATAAGTGAAGAACTGGAATATACTTTGAATCTAAAGCAATCTCTAAAATTATAAGCAAGTGTGTGCTTTTTAGAGATAAATACTGTAAAGCATTCATGCTCTCCTAGTTTTATTTTCTGAGGTTTGAGAAAAGAAAAACTATATTGATTTAAAGTTGTTTTCATTTGTTTGTTTGTCCATGTAACAAATATAATTTGAAGGCCCATAAGTGCAAAGCAAGCACTTTAATTTAGTCTCTATTACATAGACAATTTAGTCAAAACCTAGACCTAGATCATCTTAGGGCAGTTAAAACAGAAACTCCATCACTTACCTAGAATGCTGTAGTATTGAGACACATTCTTGCCCTACATCGTTGGTCATGTATTTTCCCTCTGCAGAACTTCCTTTCTGATAGCACTAGGACTTTGTTTCTTTTCTTCCAAAATGATCTCATTGCTTAAAATATTTCATTTATATGCAGACATCTTAAATATGCTTTCCTCTTTACAAAGGTGTTCAGCAAATCTCGTAGCTCTAATAGAAATCTGATTCCCTTCCCATATACACCAGCTTAAGTTCTTCTCTTTTCCCTCTTCACTATGAAGTCCCAAAGTAACACTGTATGTTAAATGTTCTGTGTTTGTGTGTATGTGTGTGCGTGTGTGTGTGTGTGTGTGTGTGTGTGTGTGTGTGTGTATTGTCTTTATTTCTTTCCTGTTGTTATGATCAAATACCTCAACAGAAGTAACATTAGAAAGAAAGGACTTATTTTAGCTCACAAACCAAGACTGCAGTCCATCTCTTCAACAAGGCAAAAAGTCAAGCTGTAGGAAGTGAAAGCAACTGGCCACATCACATCCATATCAATGACAGATAAGAATGAACTAAGTCAGCATGCTTTGGCTCATCTCTCTTTCTCTATTTACACAATCCAATATCACCTGCTCAGGAAACGGTGCCACCCACAGTAGACAGGTCTTCTTGACTCAGTGTTATAAGACACACCCCCAGAGACATGCCAATTCAACCTTATTTGATCCTTTCTTCCTAGCAGATTCCAGATTGCATCAAATTTTCAGATAAATATAAACATTGTAGAATAAAAATTTTCATTTCTTAAGTAAATGAATTTATATTTTTTCTGTCGTCCATAGATGCCCAGAAAATCTATGTTACCACATATTTATATGTTGCATTCACCATAGTTCTCCCCATAGCCTAAACTGGCATTTGGCATTTAAGTGTCCTCAAAATACCCTGTTAAATGATCATCATCATAAAATTGATCTTTAAGGCGTATATATTTTTTTTTCATTTGTCAATCTGAGAAGATAAAATCCAGACAACATGAACATTTCCTGGTATTTATCTCCAAAAATGTGTGGAAATCCCAAAAGCATATAAAAGCTCAATTTGTTTCATCTAGCAAAGCAAAGTACACTGGTGTCTTTGATGTTGCCATGCTTCAGATATTTAATTTTATGAAAAGCACACCTAGGTCTAATTGCATACAATTAAGATAAAATCAGAATACGTTGTTGATGTTATTGACTTCATAAATCTAATGCTCAATTATGAAATGACTCCAAACCACTGCCAGGATATGACAACTGTTGCCTCTCCCAGAATTTATTTTGCAAAAGCAGCCTCCACTATAAATCATTTTGTACATAGTGAAGGTCAGCTGTCTACAGTTAATGGAATGTTTTCTTGCCAAATAATTTATGTGTATTGTCTTTCTTTCATCAGAATATATTTCTGTAACATACAGCTGTATACAGAGATTTCTCAAGATAAATGTCCTGCTGGATAACCTTGGATGAAGGAAATTATAGTAGATTTCCCCCATTAATCAAGATTTTGGATTTTTTAAATTATTATGAATAATTTTGTGAACAATTTATGTATTTATATTTTAAAATCAAAACATTTAAAGACCATTTCAGAAGACATGTTAGGGGATAAAGGGAAGTTTGAGTTATGAACTTCATATTTTAAAACAGGAAAAAGGTAAATATTTCCAGAAAACTAAGCAACCAATATGATATGCATTTCAGAAGAGTAACCTATCAAAGTTTTACAAAAAGAAGTCACCTGTTAAAACCTTATGTTCTTTATTATTGCACTACCAATTATAAGAGACAGAATGAAGACCAGTATATTCTCCAGGATGCATGTCTAAAGGCACTAATGAAATATTATTTTCATTTAAATGTCAACTATTTCATTATATTTTACCAGGGATTATTCAAAATTTCATAACTATATTTTTAATTCAGTTCTCCACAATTTTAGTGTTAAATAAGATCAAATTAGTTAATATCTGTGGCTACAAATATAATTGACTAATTTAGTTTTAGCACTCAGAAACTGTTCTAGTGAGTAAAGAGGTTGGGAAAACATTCATGGATATCAAAGTCCTTCTGATTCTTGTCATATAGTATCTTGATTGATGGAAAAAACCGAAAGGGTCCATATGAACCAACCATACCACTCCCGGCATCTACCCAAAGGACTCTATATTCAACTACAAAGACAGTCAATAATGTTTGCTTGCTGCTGCTCTGTTCATAAAAACATGGATGTAGTACCAGCCTATAAGCCCATTCATAGGTGAAAAGATGTGGATATAGTGCCACACATTTACATTCAACAAGAAAAATGGAATAATACAATTTGCAGGTAACTTAATCAAACACAAATACTATATGTGAAGTAATCAAAGTTCAGATATGTAGATCCTAGCTTCTAGATCTTCTGTGAGTATAATACAGGGGAGTGCAGGACAGCCCATGTCTAGAAATAAAGAAGGGTCCATGAAAGGAGAAAAATTGCATTTATCTGAATATTATTACTCCATCACTGCATCTCAAGAAATGATATTGCACTATGTTTAAAACCTAAACATCTTGATTGTCTGGATTAGTAAAACAGCGTGATTGTTTTTCAAATATACAATGGAAATACAGAGAAGTATCTCTATGTCGACTATGTAAGTTTTAGCATTCTAGCAATCAGAAAGTGTGACTTCTCTAACTATAGTTACTTACTTTGTAATATCACTTGATATTAAAATTTTATAATCTCCCCTCATTTTTATAAGTAATTCCAGGTATCATTACAAAAAAATCAAATAAATAGACTGAACTGTTGTCATATGGACTCTGTATTAGTTCAACATAGAATGACTTATACTATTCATACTCCCCTGTATTTGCAACTTTTAAAAGGTCCTGAGGTCTAGCATTGTACCTAGACTATGGATGAGTTTCAACCCAGGATATTGTTGTCAATGTACTTGGCCTCCGAAAAAGATATTTTAGCCAGTATGAATTGGCTCTAGCATATCTGTGGTAAGAGTTTTGTTTATTAAAAAAATATATGAGAATGGTTTTGTTTAATCCCAGATGTGAGGTTGTTTGAGTTAAGACCACAGATGTAAAGTATTAACTGCCTCCTGAGCTAGTAGGGGAGGGGAGGGGTGCATAGCTTAGCTCGTTAAGCAAGTTTAACTCAGAGGACTTGACAAAGGAATAAAAAGCCAGACCCCTGAGAAGAAGTGGGGCACTACAAAGAAGAAGAGAGGGCTACAAAGAAGAAAGAGATTGCCATTCCTCTGAACTGCTGCTAGTTCTTCTTGGTACTGTTTCCTGGCTTGCTGATTTGCTGGACTTCTGTACTGAGATTGGTATTATGCACAAAGAGCACTATGACCTTAGTGAGCAGAAGTAGCTCAAAGAGACCTACAGCCCTTTTCCCTTTCACCTTCTTTCCCTCCCACTTAGTGTTGAGGCGTTGGAAGAAACTAGTGTTGGAAGGGAGGGAGCGGTATTGAGCACAGTGAAATTAAGGACAGTAAAATAAATTAGAGAGTATAACATAATAATAAAAGCCACCTTGTTACAAGTGGCGCCCAGATATTAGGCAAGGCATAATGGGAAATTTTGTATTTAATGCTGTGGAGGAGACAGTAGGATTTGAAGGAGTGAATGTGTTAGAATGTCAGTGAAAGGTTTATGGTGATTGCTGCACTGGGTTCTCTCCTGCTTTGTGCCTAGAGGGGGTTTTTTCTATGTTGTTGTTTTTCCTCCTGTATGATATTTCAAAAAAGATGGGGAGAATGCTTGAACAATTGGAAAAGTTGCAAATGGATAAGGAGGGATATGATAAAAGGATTGTAGAAATGGCTATGCAACTAGAGAGTTTGGAAATAAAAGTTGAACAGCTGGATAGAGGAGAACACATAGGTTTAGATCTGGTGAAAGAGAAAGAGTCCTTTCAGAGGGAAAGTCTTAATCTCAAACTAACTGTGTCCCCAAGAAGCAGCCTGAGATTAACAGATTACGAACATTAGCTTTGCCAGTAGCCGCCAAAAGCCTTAGATATCAAAACACATGATGTTTTAATTGTGGTAAGTTTGATCATTTACATAGAAATTATAAGACTAACCAACCTCAGAGGCAAAATGTCCAGCATGGTAAGAAATATGGTACTTTTCAAGGCAGATCTCAAAATGGCTAGCACAGTGTCAGCACACAAGCAGTTTTTGGTGATAGAAAGCTGAAATTTGCAGGAATTTGTAAACTCTCTGGGAAAGAACAGAACTGGACAAATGAATATCTGTCCAAGAGGGACACACCAACTAATTTTTTTGCAGTCAGGAAGAAACTTTGGGGTCCTACCTCAAAGCCCCACAGCAAAATGTACTAGACATTTCAGACAAGAATAGCTGAGAGTTACCAAGTTAGAGCAGCCAAGAGTTACCAGGTTACAAAACAAAAAAACAAAAATACAAATAAGAAAACTGATACAAAAAGCATTTACTTCACTGAAAATGTCTTTGTTACTAATTTTAAAATGAAATTTTTATTTCCAGTCCATTTAAAAGCTACTATTGAAAATTATATAGGATAATTAACAAATGCAAATTAATAGTCAATGGATCTTATAGTTTTGTTAGATGCTAGTTTAGTTAATTGCAGAAGTGTGTGTATTTAGTCTCTTGTATGTTTTTGAAGTTAAGTAGATAGTACATAGATAAAAACAACCATTGTTTGTCTATTTAGATAGACAGACAGACAGAAAATAGATGGTTTTCAAAAACCTCAGAGACCTACAGAGAATGACATTTAAGGTGTTTTAATAAGAAATGGTTTTTCTAACAGAGAGACATGTGCTCCTATCAGCACCTCAATCTACTTGTTAAAAGATGATGGACAAAAAAATTGTTGATAGCCTACTGTCTGTCTAAACTGTGAACAAGCAGAACACTGAAAAGTCAACTGACCAATGTTAGACATAAGGTAAGCCAGTCCTTTAATACTTTAACATTCCTGCTTCACAAGAATGTTTGTGAGATATTCTAGGACAGAAGACTGAAGACTGGATGTCCCAAGGACACAGAGAAAACATAGGTGACTGTTCAGGCAGACAGCAACCTCTGTCATTACTAAAGTTGTGGAAGTTTTTTGCTCTATATTTCCTAATACTTAGGTAATAACTTAATTTCCTTCTAAAGTCTCTGAAAATTTTGAAGCTTAAATAGTTATAATCTTACAATTAAGCTTTTTGGGTTTTTTTAATTTATTTTGTTATTTCTCCAAGTTACATCTCAATCCCAATCCCCTCTGTACTCCCCCTCCAGTCCCACCCTTCCACCCTCTTCTCCCTCAACCCCCCATCCTCTACCCCCTTTTTTTTTAGTTTAAGGTATATCTTTTCCCCACCACAGCTCCCCCTTTCAGTCCAACAAATGGCTCTTTCTCTTATAACAATAAATACAATACAAAACAACAGAAATAAATAGGCCACAATTATGAGAATTATATGGCTTAGCACACATTCCCAATGTCCAGTCCATATATATTTGGCACCTGACTTTAACATTCTACTATCTAACCATCTCCATGAGTTTAAAGTTCTATATCTAACTCAGCTTTCATATAACTTGCATCACAATTTTAAAAACATCTTCTTAGATCCAGAACAACCTCTTGATTCTTAAACAACTCAAAATTTAACTATGAGACTCTTGCTATCTGTTCTTCAACCACCTCAGAGACCTGAGAGGGATAAATATATCTGATTATATAGGAAGTGCAGGGGCTGAAGCTTCCAAAACTAAGAAATGACAAACCAGTGGCTGCCTGGACAGTTCCCATTTTCTCTCCATACATTACAGCATCAATCTTCAGCCATTTGGCCCCGTTTCTCTGACAGACATTGATTGTAGAGCAGGAATTATGAAGGACTTACCTACCCTGTCTTGGCAGAGCTAGGCTGTCGACTTACCTGCTTCCAAGTTTTGTCCTTTTTGGTCAGCATTCTGTCTACAATTGGAGCAAGGGGTTTTTCCTGTCAAGAGATAGGCTTGTCACTAATTCAACCATCTCCCACTGGAGATTCTTCGATGCTCATCTTCTACTTGGAGTAGAATAGAGGGTGCTGTCAGGAGCTCATGTCTCGATATCAAAAAATCTTAAGTTAAGAAAACATCTTTGAATGCCATATTCTGCAGATCTCTTGAGGTTTTTGAAGACGCCCTATCTATCTCTTATATTTAGATAAGCAACTGTTGCTTGTCTCTTAGCAACTTGATTTCTGATTAGCTTAGCTGTATAAGATTTAAGAAATGTTTTGGGTATAAAAGATGTTACAAGTTGAAAAATACAAATAAGAGAAAATGATATAAGTACAGAACTCTAAGCTAGGTGTAGATAATAGACAACTTCTCCAAGGTTGTTAAATACAAATGGACTGGACATTATAAATATAATTCTTGATAGATCTGATAAATATTTTTATTATATTGCATACACATACACATGCTATTTTTAACTAAAAGGGGCAAATGTGGTAGGAGTTTTGTTTATTAAAAAAACAGTTATGGGAATGTTTTTATTTAATTCCAGGTGTAAAGCTGCTTGAGTTAATACCACAGGTGCAAAATATTAACTGCCTCCTGAGCTAGCAGGGGAGTGGCCTAGCCAGCTGAGCAAGTTTTACTCAGAGGATTTGACAAAGGGATTTAAAAAAACAGAGCCCTCAGAAGAAGGGGAGTAAGCAATACAAAGAAGAGAGGGCTATAGAGAAGAAAAAGATTGCTGTTCCCCTGAACTGCTACTGGTTCTTCCTGCTGCTGTTTCCTGGTTTGCTGGTTTGCTGGACTTCTGGACTGAAACTGGAATTGACCCCAAAGAACCCTATGACCCTAATCAGCTGGAAGTAGTCAAAGAGAACTCCATCCTTTTCTCCCCCTCTCATCTTCCTTCTTTCTCTCCTATGTAGTGTTGGGGGGATTGGAAGGAACAAGTGTTGAAGGGAGCATCAGGTATTAAGTATAGTAAAATTAATTAGAGGGAAGTATAAAACAAATATAATAAAAGCTGCTGTGTTACACACATCTATTTTTACATTTGAGTACTTGCATTACATAGTATTTCACATAAAGAAACTAATTCTTGCTACGTATACATACATCACACACACACACACACACACACACACACACACACACACACACACACGTCAGGAGTGTGTGTGTTCTTCTATTGCAAAATCTACAGAAAATTTCCCTATCATAAAACTCTTCACAAACAAGAAAACAGTTATAGAAGTGGCTGGTTTTTTTCTGATTACCTAAAAGGTCTTTTCAGGGTTTTGTGGTGTAGAGACACAGTACACTCTAGAACTTGAAGACTGAAAATCTATGTTGTAATGCTCACATAAGTCATCCCTCCCCATACACACAAGACATGAAAACAGGCAGAAACTTAATAGAACAGAAAGTCAGTAGGAATGGGGGATAAGAACACATGGCACTAACTTGATCACAGTACATTGTGTTCATGTGTGAATCTGATAAAAGTATAAAAATAACAACCTACTCCAATCATTTTGTGAAATAAATGTATGTATACAGTTTATTCTCAGCCAAACTTAATATATTTTGCTGTCATCTCATATGATGTGAAAATAAATGCTTATTATAATAAGCAGCACATTTTCTCTCATCTGTTGGTGCTGGTTTTGAATCTTTAGAAATATGTGTTTTATTTGAAGACCCATAAAGGCCAAGAAATTGCTAAGGGGCCATAGGGAGCAGTTTTCAAGAGAGAAGAGAAAGAAGGCACTGATATAAAATGTTAGTATGGAATAAAAATGTTCTACATTTTAAGAATCATAGAAAAATATAGAGCAAGAATAACAAAGTAAGCAAGAATTTCACAAGGTATCAAAGCACACAATAAGAGTATAGATCAACATAAATATAAAATAGAGGGTAAGAAATGGGGAAAGAAATGCAGTTTTCTTCAGCTTTTCTCAGACAATGATGTGCCAGTAAATCACCAGAGCCTCCTGTTAAATATGATTTTGCATGGATAGTAGGTAATACTGAAGCCTCTGGTCTCTCAGTCACATATCGGAAACCAAGGTACTCAGTTATTTTGTCTAACTTCTCTTTCTCCATGACAGAAACAACATAATCCCAGGGGAAAAAAAATGCTGAGTAAGTAATTACCTCCAGTTTTTATTTGTTTGTCTTAGTTTGATTTGGAATATAGATATTCTTTGTTTTTAAATGGAAATTTAGCCATTCTCATGAGGTTAGATAACACAAAAGTATCTGAGTAATCATCAGTTTGATGATGACATATCTTGGATGTGAGTCCAAGTAGTTTGTAAAGCTATAATAATTTTTAGAGACTTCAGGAATGAGACTGTTCTATTTTGGGAACTTCCCATCCTAATATGAGATTGAAACTTACTACAAGGGGGAATGGCAAGAAGAAGTACTGAGCATACATGATTTAAAGATCCCCAGCAGCTCAATGGAAAATGACAGAAACAGTTTAGTATGGCCTATTTTCCCCAATAAGTGGAATTCAGAACAGATTCCTTCTATGCTTACATGAAATGAAATATATCCCAAAGCCATTGTGTCCTCAGTTTACCAGTGACATTTATAGCAAAGATGCCTAGCAGTGGCCTGCTCACAAAATATTATGAATCAAGCTTCTAATTAGTCTTTAATGTTTGGTAGCAGACATTTTCAAATGTGGGTCATTATAACAGAATTTTAGGAACCTTTTGGTTTCATGCCTGTGTTCAGAATGTTGTTCCCAACAAATAATTCCCTAAATGAACTTTTCCTCTGCATTGAGCTGGCTAATCCTGAAAATATTAATGAATCTACATTTGACTTAATTTTCTTCATGATGAAAATATATGGCTAAGTGTGAAAATATTTTGTCAATTTACAGAGCAATGTAACTAGTAGTGTTGTTGTAGCCTATAACAAAAGTGAAAAATAGTTCTATTGAACTGCTCTTATTAAAGACTCTGTCAATTGCATGTAATGTATGGAACTAAATATTAGTAATCTTAATCACTCAGAATAGTAAATTTTGTAACCAAGAAATTAGTTACTCAGGTCTTACTAATGGTAAGATTAGAAGACTCTAAGATATCCTTCTTTGAAAAGATGTAATTAGAAGGAAGACACAGAAATGATGTGAAATGGAATTCTGTACAAGAGTCAGAGTGGAAAAATTCTTGAGTGAAGAGGGGAATGTAAGTTTGCTATAAGAACCAAATCCTAATAATAGATTGTTGGTCAGTGGGTCATAATTAAATAAGCCCTGACTTCCATGGCACAGTGGAGTTAAAATAGTTAATAATAATTACCGGATATTGAAAAGTCCCTGAAATGCAAGAGATTAAATGCTTTCACAACAAAATAAATTATACATATTTGAAGTTAAATATGCATTATGCTTATATTATTGACACAACACATGGTATCCCATAAATAAGCATTTTTATCAAGTAAATATACTTCTGTCAATTAAATTCTTTTTGAAAATAAACATATTTTTGCCATACTATGGAGATTAAAGTTTGACTCCTGAGAATTATTAAATTATTCCTATGTTATAAGAATAGCTAGCATGAAAATCACAATATGTTTGTGATTCAAATAGGGAACATTTGAAGAAGGATAGTAAGATGTTTAATATGAATTTAGTATCATTGTGAATGAGTTAAAATAAACAAAATTATATTTTGAATGGTTTCAACAGGTGTACACATGTATGTTATTGCTAAGACAATGACTACAGAGAGCATACAAAATTATTTATTGCTTATGTACTTTGAGTCATAATTTATACCAGGTATATATAGAGAAACAGACTCCATCCCCTGATGGCCTTGCCTTTTCCAGAGCATGTCCATACTGGTGTACCACAGGGAAGTCTCAAGCACTCTCTAGAAATTTGCTGTCTTAGGAACATTTTTTTTCTCCTTGATGTTATTAGATGCTTTCATTATTACTCCTTGATCTGACATGATCCAATTTGTTAACTAAAAATTACTTTTCAATCTCACTGAGAGGAAGAAACTATGATCACTATGATCCCACTGTAAGACTATAACATCTACTCATTGGCTGACTAGACCAGATGGACATTGTAGCTTCAATGAATTAATTCATGGGCTAAGTGTACTGCATTGAATTATCTTCAAAATTTGTGATCAGGACACAACAACTGACTTAGTTAAACTGTTAAAATGTGAAGGACATTTGAGTCTAATTGTCATGAAGAATCACAGATGGAATCAATGACATGGCTGTATAGAATAGTCAATAGTTTATTAAAAAAAAATACCTTCAAATACTCTCCAAAACCAATACCTGTTTGACTTAAACAAATCTGCCGATACTCTATAAATTTTTTTCTTTTTTTTCCTTTATTTTTTATTTCTTCAAGTTACACCTCAATCGCAGTCTCCTCCCTATTCCCCCTCCAGTCCCACCCTCCCACCCTCAACCGACCATCCTCTTCCCTTTTTTTTTTTCGTTTAAGTTTAAGGTATATCTTATTTCCCCCTACAGTTTCCCCTTTCAGTCCAACAAATGGCTCTTTCTCTTATAATAATAAATACAATACAGTACAACAGAGGTAATTAGGCCACAGTTATGAGGGTTATATGGCTTAATGTACACTCCCAATGTCCAGTCCATATGTATTTGGTACTTGACTCTAACATTCTACTATCTAACCATCTCCATGAGTTTAAAGTTCTATATCTGACTCAACATTCATACTAACTTGCAACACAATTTTAAAAGTATCTTCTTAGAAATATAACACTCTCTTGACTCCTCAACAACTCAAAATTAAATTATGAGACTCTAGCTATCTGTTCTTCAACCACCTCAGAGACCTGAGAGGGATAAATATATCTGATTTTATAGGAAGTACAGGACCTGCAGCTTCCCAAACTAAGAAATAACATGCCAGTGGCTGCCTGGACAGTTCCCATTTTCTCTCCTTACATTACAGCATCGATCTTCAGTCATTTGGCCCCGTTTCTCTGACAGACATTGATTGTAGAGCAGGAATTATGAAGGACTTACCTACACAGTCTTGGAAGAGCTAGGCTGTCGACTTACCTGCTTCCAGGTTTTGTCCTTTTTGGACAGCAGTCTGTCTACAGTTGGAGCAAGGGGGTTTTCCTACCAAGAGATAGGCTTGCGACTAATTCAATCATCTCCCACTGGAGATTCTTCGATGCTCATCTTCTACTTGGAGGAGAATAGGGGGTGCTGTTAGGATTTGATATGTCTTGATATAAAAAAATCTAAAGTTACGAAAACATCTTTGAATGCCATATTCTGCAGATCTCTTGAGGTTTTTGAAGAGGCCCTATCTATCTCTTATATTAGGGTAGACAGATGATGCTTGTCTTGTAGCAGGTTTATTTCTGATTAGCTTAGAAAGTAGCTATAATAGGCTGTCATAGTACCTAACAGAATGACCAGCTTGCATAGCCATTAGTTTGCATTTCTTAATTATCCTAAACAGTTTATGACAATTAGTAGTAAAAGGCCAAAACATCACATTTCATTTTTTTTTCTTTACCTCCTAACCCTTCCATCCCATTTCTCTGGGATGGGGTGTCCTTATATTACAGTCCCTCATCTCAGTTGAGAGGTCGTATGAGGGCCAAGAGCCTCTTCATTCACTGGGGGTCTATGAAGCAGTACCATCAGTGAAAAGTGTCTCGTTGCCTGGGAGAGAGAACTACTAAACAAACAATCCAATAAGCATACAATAGATAAAAAGACTAAAAAATAGAAAAAATATATAAAAAATAAATAAAAATTAAAAGTAAAAATCTATGTCCAAGTTCCCTTTGGTGTATTAGTTGTAGATACGATACCTTCTACTATATAGCTAAAATCCTACTATAAGTGAATAGATGCCATATGTGTCCTTCTGAATCTGGGTTAGCTCACTCAGGATGAGCTTTTCTAATTCCATCCATTTGGCTGCAAATTGCATAATTTCATTGTTCCTGATAGCTGAATAATATTCCATTGTGTAGACGTACCACAGTTTTTTGACCCATTCTTCGGTTGAGGGACATCTGGGTTGTTTCGAGTTTCTAGCTATTACAAATAAGGCTGCTATAAACATAGATGAGGAAACTTCCTTATGATTCTGTGAAGAGGCATTTGGGTGTATACCCAGAAGTGGTATGGCTGGTTTCTGAGGCAAAGCCATACCAAGTTTTCTAAGATTATCGCCAGACTGACCTCCATAGTGGTTGCACAAGCCTGCACTCCCACCAGCAATGGAATAGGGTACCCCTTTCTCCACACCCAGGCCAGCATGTGATGTCATTTGAGCTTTTGATCTTAGCCATTCTGACAGGTGTGAGATGGAATCTCAGAGTCGTCTTGAGTTGCATTTCTCTGATGATTAAGGATGTTGAGCATTTCTTCAAGTGTCTCTCAGCCATTAGGGATTCCTCCTTTGTGAATTCTCTATTTAGCTCTGTCTCCCATTTTTGGATTGGAATATTTGGTTTCTTGGCATTTTATTTCTTGAGTTCTTTGTAGATTTTGGATATTAGCCCTCTATCAGGTGTGGGGTTGGTGAAGATTTTCTCCCAGTCTGTAGGCGTCCGTTTTGTTTGAATGACAGTGTCTTTTGCCTTACAGAAGCTTTTCAGTTTCATGAGGTCCTATTTATTGATTGTTGATCTCAGGTCCTGAGCTGTTGGTGTTCTGTTCAGGAAGTTGTCACCTGTGCCAATGAGTTCGAGGTTTTTTCCCATTTTTTCTTCTAGTAGATTTAGTGTGACTGGCCTTATGTTAAGGTCTTTGATCCACTTGGACTTAAGTTTTGTACAAGGTGATAAGTATGGGTCTTATTTCATTCTTTTACAAGTGGACATCCAGTTGGACCAGCACAATTTTTTGAAGATGCTGTCCTTCTTCCATTGTGGCATTTTGGCTTCTCTGTCAAAAATTAGGTGGCCATAAGTGTGTGGATCTATTTCTGGATCTTCAATTCTATTCCATTCATCTACTGGTCTGTTTCTATACCAATACCATGCTCTTTTTACAACTATTGTTGTAGCACAGCTTGAAATCTGGGATGGTGATATCTCCAGATGATTTTTTATTGTACAGGATTGATTTAGCTATTCTGGGCTTTTTTTTGTTCCATATGAAATTGAGAATAGCTCTTTCCAAGTCTATAAAAATTGTGTTGGTATTTTAATAGGAATTGCATGAATCTATATATTGCTTTTGGTAGGATGGCCATTTTTATTATGTTGATCCTACCTATCCATGAGCATGGGAGATCTTTCCATCTTCTAAAGGTCTCTTCCATTTCTTTCTTCAAGGGCTTGAAGTTCTTGTTGCATGGGTCCTTTACTTGCTTGGTTAGAGTTACCCCTAGGTATTTTATGTTGTTTGCGGCTATTGTGAAGGGGGTTGTTTCCCTTATTTCTTCCTCAGCCCATTTGTTTGTTGTATAAAGTAGGGCTTCTGATTTTTTTTGAATTAATTTTGTATCCAGCCACTTTGCTGAAGGTGTTTATCAGCTGTAAAAGTTCCCTGGTGGAATTTTTGGGGTCGCTTATGTATACTATCATATCATCTGCAAATAGGGATAATTTGACTTCTTCGTTTCCGATGTTTACCCACTTGATCTCCTTTAGTTGTCTTATTGTTCGAGCAAGAACTTCAAGTACTATATTGAAGAGATATGGTGAGAGTGGACATCCTTGTCTTGTCCCTGAGTTTAGAGGAAATGCTTCAAGTTTCTCTCCATTTATTTTGATGTTGGCCACTGGCCTGCTGTATATTGCCTTTATTATTTCTAGGTATGGTCCTTGTATGCCCGTTCTCTCCAGAACTTTTAGCATGAAGGGGTGTTGGATTTTGTCAAATGCTTTTTCTGCATCTAGCGAGATTATCATGTGTTTTTTTTTCTTTCATCTTGTTTATATGGTGAATGACGTTGATAGACTTTCATATGTTTAACCATCCCTGCATTCCTGGGATGAAGTCTACTTGATCATGGTGTATGATATTTTGATGTGTTCTTGAATTCAGTTTGCTAGTATTTTATTAAGTATTTCTGCATCTATGTTCATGAGGGAGATTGGTCTGAAGTTCTCTTTCTTTGTTGGGTCTTTGTGTAGTTTAGGAATCAGGGTGATTGTGGCCTCGTAGAATGAGTTTGGCAATGTTCTTTCAGATTCTATTTTGTGAAAGAGTTTGAAAAGTATTGGTGTTAGCTCCTCTTTGAAGGTCCGGAAGAATTCCGTGCTAAAGCCATCTGGCCCTGGGCTTTTTTTGGTTGGGATATTTTTAATGACTGTTTCTATTTCCTTAGGGGTTATAGCTCTGTTGAATCTGTTTATCTGATCTTGATTTAGCTTCGGTAGGTGGAATCTATCTAGAAAATTGTCCATTTCACCTAAGTTTTCAAATTTGGTGGAGTATAGATTTTTAAAGTAGGATCCAAATATTCTCTGGATTTCCTCAATGTCTGTTGTTATTTCTCCCTTTTCATTTCTGATTTGTGTTTTCTCCCTCTGTCTTTTAGTTAATTTGGTTAAGGGTCTTTCTATTTTGTTGATTTTCTCGAAGAACCAACTCTTGGTTTCATTGATTCTTTGTATAGCTCTTTTTGTTTCTAAGTTGTTGATTTCAGCCCTAAGTTTGATGATCTCCTCTTTTGCTCCTTTTGGGAGTGTTTGCTTCTTTTTTTTTTTCCAATTCACCCAGTTTAGCTGTTAATTCACTAATATGAGCTGTCACAATTTTCTTTTTGAAGGCACATAGTGCAATGAACTTTCCTTGTAGCACTGCTTTCATTGTGTCCCATAGGTTGGGGTATGTTGTGTCCTCATTTTCGTTGGATTTTAAGAAGTCTTTGATATCCTTCTTTATTTCGTCCCTGACCCAGTGGTCCTCTAGTAAAGAGTTGTTCAATTTCCATGTGGGTGTAGACTTTCTGTTGATTCTTTTTCTATTGATGTCCAGCTTTATTCTATGGTGGTCCAATAAGATACAAGGGGTTATTTCAATTTTCTTGTATCTGTTGAGGCTATCTTTGTGTCCAACTATATGGTCAATTTTGGAGAAGTTTCCGTGAGGTGCTGAGAAGAAGGTGTATTCTTTTGTGTTTGGGTGAAACGTTCTGTAGATATCTGTTAGGTCCATTTGTTTCATGATCTCTGTTAGACTCGTTATTTCTCTGTTTGGCTTCTGTCTTGATGATCTGTCCATAGTTGTGAGTAGGTTGTTGAAGTCTCCCACTATTAAAGTGTTTGGATCGATGTGTGATTTAAGTTTTAGAAGGGTTTCTTTTATAAATGTAGGTGCTTTTGCATTTGGGGCATAGATGTTCAATATTGAGATGTCCTCTTGGTGGATATTTCCTTTAATGAGTATGTAATGCCCTTCTCTGTCTTTTTTTTATTAACTTCAATTGGAAGTCTATTTTATTTGATATTAGTGTGGCTACTCCAGCTTGCTTCCTGGGTCCATTTGCTTGGAAAACCTTTTCCCAGCCCTTTACTCTGAGGTAGTGTTTATCTTCAATAGTGAGGTGTGTTTCTTGTATACAGCAAAAAGTTGGGTATTGTTTACGGATCCATTCTGTAAGTCTGTGTCTTTTTATTGGCAAGTTGAGTCCATTGATGTTGATGGATATTAGCGACCAGGGGTTGTTATTTCCCATTATTTTGGTATAGCTGGCTGTCTTGTGTTTCTTTTTGTTTAGTTGTTGTGGAGGTTTCTATTTCCTCTGTTCTCTTGGGTGTAGTTATCTTCTCTGTGTTGGAATTTTCCTTCTAGGATCTTCTGTAAGGCTGGGTTTGTGAGGAGATATTGTTTGAATTTGATTTGTCATGGAATATCTTGTTTTCTCCATCTATGTTGATAGAGAGTTTTGCTGGGTATAGTAGTCTGGCTGGGCACCTATTTTCTCTCAGGGATTGTAGGACATCCATCCAGGCCCTTCTAGCTTTTAAAGTTTCTGAGGACAAGTCAGGTGTTATTCTGATGGGTCTGCCATTGTATGTGACTTGGTCTTTTTCTCTTACAGCTTTTAATATCCTTTCTTTGTTCTCTACATTTGCGGTTTCTATTATTATGTGGCGAGAGGAGTTCTTTTCTGATCCAATCTGTTTGGTGTTCTATAAGCCTCTTGGATTTTTACTGGCATCTATTTCTTTAGGTTTGGGAAGTTTTCTTCTATTATTTTGCAGAAGATAATTCCTGGACCATGGAGTCGGGAGTCTTCTCTTTCCTCTATGCCTATAATTCTTAGGTTCCGTCTTTTCATTGAGTCTTTGATTTCTTGGATGTTGTGGGTGAGAGATTTTTTAGCTTTCTCATTTTCTTTGGATGTTGTACTGATTTCTTCCATGGAATCTTCCATGCCTGAGAATCCTGTCTTCCATCTCTTTCATCCTATTTTTCATACTCACATCCGTAGTTCCTGTTCTCTTCTCTTGATTCTCCATTTCCTTTTTTAACTCTGACTGTCTTTTCTTCATTATTTCCATTTCTATTTTCATGTCTTGAATGGTATTGTTCATTTTGTACATTTCCTGCTCCAGTTTGCTTGTTTTTGCCTGGATATCTTTCATTATTTTGTCCTTTTCCTGTTCAAGCTGAGTCACCTTGGCTTGGAGCTCTTTAATGGTGTTATTTGTTGTTTTGACATGTGAAATTGTGGCTTCTTTGAATTCCTTTATAATTTTACGTTCTTCTTGAAGGGACTCTATCACTTTCCATAATGTATAATTGCCATCGTTTTCATGTGTTTCAGTTGTGGTGAGGTGGTTCGGGCTGGATCGAATAGCATTGCTTTCTTTTTTTGGAGACATTTCGCTCTGTTTTTTTTTTTTTTTTTTTTTTTTGGTCTGGGGCCTCTGGCCATGTGGAATTTTTTTGCTGTCTTCTGGACTTGGGTCCGAAGGGGGCGCTTTGGTATAGGATTTGAGTCATTCAGCCCCGCTTTCCAGGTGGAGACCTAACCCTAATCCAGGTGGCGGAGCTATGTACAAGTAAACTCTGGTTCCCCACCTGAAGGGCCCGTACTAATACAAAAGTCCGATATAGGACAGTTTCACAAATCTCGCAGTTTGCCCGGGGTTGGTTCCTGTAGTGGGTAATTCTGCAGTTCAGCTCCAATAGCCTTGCCACTCCTGCGGCTTGTAAACTGGTCAGTTTCGTCACAGACTATGATCTGTAATCTGAAGGCACTTTGCAGCGGAACTAAGCTCACTTCCAAGGGTTGCAACCTTTCACCAGATAGTTGGATCGTCTGTGTGAGACCTGGGAGTGCCCAGCAGGGTGGGGATTATCTCTGAGTGAGTTCTGAATCTGCCCGCTGGGTATTAGGTTGGAACTTACTGGGAGTCTCTCCTGTTGGGGGATGGGTGATCCAGATTCCCGGGTCCAGCGGCTTCCTTGCGTGTCCGAGAGTGGGAAGGAGAGTCCTGCCCAGGGATCTTCCATGGTCCCTGGGTAGCTGTGTGAGATTTAGAAGGGGTCGTGACCTTTGTACAGAGTCCTGTCCTGCAACACTTGCAGCCTTGTGATTGTTAACCCCAAAATCAAAATTCATCTGCGCAGGCCGCCACCATCTTGGATCCCTCTATAAATTTTTATTTTTTTCCATCTGGACAAAAATAGCAAGATTACTACTGTAAGCAAAATGTGAGTATTATATGATAGGAAAATAATAAAATTATTTGTTCTGGTGCTCTTCACCATATTAGTGTATTTTAAATGGAGAACTTTATGCTAACATATGAATAATATAAGCTATATAATTGAGATTTATAATATATAACATAATACATACTAATATATCCTAATATAACATCCTACATAATATATCTTAGTAATATATCCTAATATATTCTATCTTTAATAGTATTAGCATATATTAGCATAATGAAATGCTAATAGCATATAGATTTAATATGATCATAGAATATTTAAAGAACATATGTAGAAATGATGGTATAAGTGAGGACATTACTGAAGTTTGTCAAAATTTGAAGATTTACAAAAATAATTTGAAAAAGAGACTATGAAATAGTATGGCAAAAATTCTGGGCTTATTGATGGCATAAAATCTTAGCAGGTGAAGCAAAGACAAGTTACCAGAGATGTCAAATGAAATGAGCGTTGTTGAACTCAACAACATGAAAGTATTCCTGTGTCTTAACAAAAGTCACTTCAATAGTCTGCAAGGAGAGGTAGAAACTGAGTTATAATGATAGAATAAGAAGCAATGACATTTTTACCAGGATATTCTGTAAGCATAAAGGGAAAAAAAAGGGTAGGAGAGTATTTAGGAGGAGATATAAAATACAAAGAATCTTCTTAATGTGACAGAGGAGCGGCAAATGATGGCATTCTGAGATGGCAAATGATTCATATATCAATGGTAGTGGAGTTTAGTACGAATGACAGGAGCTCTTGTCCTGTTATAGAACTAGGGAAGCAAATCCATGTAAGTGATACTACCCAGGTGGCTATTCGAATGGTCAAAGGATTAAGACAAGGGAAAGGCTTGGCCTAAGAAAAGAAAAGAAAAGAAAAGAGGTTATGGAATGGATATAAACAGAATGAATCAAAGGTATGGAAATTATAGGCAAAACAACAACAAGAAGAAATGAATATTTATAGATCTAGTCAAAATTGAAAGCACATTATTAGAGAGGAAAGCATAGAAGCAAAACATCTTCCCCTTGTTCATATTGATTTACTGTATCTGAGAAACCAACTAAACTGCTCATGTGAATATTAGATACATACAGTCCATTTTCTATCTGTTACTTTAGACATAGACACATCTATACACAATATGAGCTAAGATTCCATTATTGCCATCAAATGTAGCCAAGGGGCGGCAGAAACATCTCAGTGCGAAAAAGTTACTTGCACTACAATTTTAAGGACCTGGATTGATATCCCCAGAACACACTTAAACCAAGACACAGTGTAGCTTTAAGTCTCTAACCCCAGTGCTCCAACAAAAATAGAAGGCAGATACAGTGCCTGGAAGCTTGTGGGCAATGTAGTCTGGCATTGTGAACACCAAAACAGAGAAAGCCCCTGCTCTAAGCAATGTAGAAGATGATCACTCATACCTGAAGTTGTCCTCTGATCTCCATACTGCAGCTTGTCATATGCCCATACACATATGTAAGAATGAGTAAGAACAGACACACATATTGAAAAAAATAATAAATTTCTGTTTTTAGTTACAGTCAAGACCCATTAGACCTAAATAAACATCAAATTTCACATAACAAATGTGAAATCTGTTTATGTTAAAATGGCAAATATTAAAAAGTTTTACCCAATGTTCTGTATCAAAAGGAGATAGCAAAGCCTCCTCAGAAAGTAATGGATTCAAATACAGCCTTGCTTAGCTATTGTTGTTAAAGTAACTAATTGTAGCTATGTGAACTGCCAACCTGGAACTCTTAAAATATATAAATTGTTATTCATTCATCTAATTGATAATATGACCAATATGTAAAAGGGCAATATATTTAGTTTTCATCTCCAGCTTTGGCAGCCAAATGTTTACGTCCTATATATATATATATCACATATACATTGCAATTGTATGCAAATGATAGCCTGGAGAATATTTTTGTTGAAATTGGAATTTTTGTTGCTGTTTCAAACATGTTTACTACTAGAATGAAAGGGACACATTATAATTTCTAATGTGATTCTTTTCATTTCCAGAAAGATTGTATCTTGCCCAAGGAAGATATGTTCCTTCACATGGATATTTCTCTTTCATGAATTTATTGATTTAGTTTCATTAAAGTTTAGGTAAGGAAATTGAAATACATCAGAAACAAACATATTTTGTGATGGCATGGTACTTTCCAGTTAATTCAAAATATAATTATTTTCACAATGTTTTATTGGTATTGCCTTTCACTATTAATTAGGCATCAAAACAGTCTTTGTGGAGTCTTCATAGAGAGTTCCAAACTTTAGTTATCTCTCTACAATATAGATATTTCATTATTTCATCCCCTTACATCTTCTTCTTATAAAGAAAACATTGTGTGTGATTGTGTGTGAAATGAATTGTGACAATCATTTCACCAAGCACAGTGGTGTCTGAGAATGGGCAGTGATGAGAGGAAAAATAAGACAACCTATAATGGGCTAGCTAGCCTCTGTCACAGATGCATCTATGTGAGACTCTCTAAACATTAGCATCTGGGTGAAATCGCTCTCATTGCTTGCTTGGAGATGATAACGAAGTGAGCCTACATAATTTTCTCACATTTACCTCATTTACTGGTGTGCTAAGTTGCCAACCCAAGTCTGTTCACCAGACAAATTCCAGCTTCACCTAGTGCATGAATCTGACATTAGACAGATGACTTCGAGGACCCATGTAGGGGATATTCAGTTGGCCTTGTTTCCATGGTTTTCCTGTGATGCTGAAGACACTGTGTCACTGGCAGGATGAGGTTTCTATCTCTTCTTTTTCCTTTCCTTCCTTTATTGAAAAGCAATCCACATAAATTAATCCAAAACATATTGGGACTTATTTGTAAAGAAATTTCTTCCGAAGCTTTTAAAAGGCAAAAAAGAACAGAACCACAAGAAATCTGGACAAAGACATGCCAAGTAAATAGGAATTTGTTAGGGCTGGAGAGATGGCTTAGAAGTTAGCACTGGCTGCTCTTCTAGAGGTCCTGAGTTCAATTCCCAGCAACCACATGGCAGCTTACAACCATCTGTAATAAAGAAAAACAAAAACAAACAAACAAAAAAAACCGGAATTTCTTTCTTTCCCTCTAAAAGTACATTGTCTCTCTTTTTCCTAATTTTTGGTCTATGTTTCAGCTTCATTCCTCTACTGCTTTCTTTATTTCAAATTTACCTAGAAGAACTGTTGCTCTCAATTTCCACCTAGAACTTGTGGCTCTTTACAAACTACTAAAGAAGTCACTATACAACTATTTAAATTTAAACAAATAAAAAATTTTAGTGCATCTGTCATACTACCAAGTGTTATATACTCACATTTCTATTTCCAGGAATTCTATCCCCCCCTCTCTATGTCTCTCTTTCTCTGTAATTCTCTCTGTCATTCTCCCTGTCTCTGTGTCTGTCTGTCTCTCTCTGCCCTCCCCTCAAACACACACACACACACCTTCTCCCCAACACTATCATGCTCAGTATCAAAACCTATGGTTTAGCACATGCAGTGTCTAACTATTAACAGATACCAAATATCCCTACAGAAATTTCTGCTGAACAAATATCTGAGTTCTCACTTTTCTTTTCAACTCCATGTATTCTTTGTAATTTCCTTGTCTTCTGGTTTTAATTACCAACTTATTTGAGACATTTGCTGTAAATGACCTTGGTCCCTTGAGAGAATCGATTATTGATTATCGATTTTTGTTCCAGTAATTTTTTTATTAGGAATAAAAATTATCCTTTTCCTACTTAGCAGGGTTTATGGGTTACCCAGGAAGGGTTTGACTCTCTATCCACTTCCCATTTATTATGTGAATGTTGCACAAGATTATAATCCATCTGCTGTTACTCAATTTTCCTTCACTAAGGAACATGAGCCTCAATATTTAGTTCACTTGATTCATTTTGTTTCTCTAAATTTGTATTTGCTTAGAAAAAGCTAACTACTACATATATAACTTTTAGACAAGAACCACAATATTGTCTTAGATATTACTTATCTTCCAAAATTAAATAAAGTATTCAGCAATAGGGCATACAGCCTAAAACAATTTTCCAGGAGAAAAACCTGTTTTAATATATTGAAAACCCCAAAACAATATTCTTCCTTCCTATTTTACCTCCTTTTTAAATGTTCTCTGATGTTGTCCTTAAGAAAAAATATTATTTAATGACACAAGTAGGATGTCATAATTTTTTTCTCAAAACAGAACCACAGACAGCCACTAATTTTATGAGCACCTAAGGATTTGACAGCATGCGTCTGTGAACTACATATTTCGTTTTGCATTTAAAAAATTTGTGTGTGTTTGTGTTTGTGTGTGTGCTTATAAATATTAGTATATGCATGATATCCTTGTGTGAGGATTCATTCCACAGAATATGCATGGAAGTTGGAAGACAACTCTGTGGAGTCTGTCCTTTCCTTCCACATTTCCCTAGGTTCTGGAGACCAAACTCAGTTTTTCTAGCACAGCACTGTCATTGGGCTAGGCTGTCAGCCCAGTGAACTACACATTTATAGTATATTTCCTGGTGAACTGATCAACTTAAAAGGTAGAGATTTGATGTTGCCTCCTGTCTTCAGTATTTTCAGCTCATGGTTGTTTCCCCTGCTTTGGGGCCTGTGAGGAGAGACAGATCTCCCAGGGAGATGAAGTAGATCCATCTCATAAGCCATGCTCATTCCATGGGGCTGAAAAGCAAAGTGTGAAACAGGAAGCGCCCGGGATTTATATAGTGCCTTCAGGAACTCTACAATTATATAACTTCTTTCTACTAGCCCAAACTTCTTAACACTCCACCCACTCGTCATCATACCTTAGTGCCTTGGTTGGAGACCCTCCCTTCAAATTATAATATCACTGAAAGGAGTTTCAATGGAGATCTAAATAATTTTATTTTTATTTTGTACTATTTGAGATTTTTTATGTTAACACTAAAGAAGAGGTGGTGAAAATGTGCATAAGAAAGAACAGACACTAAAAAATTAAAACTTCCTCCCAGGCCTTCAATTCATTGAGACTTTTATTAATCCTATGTCTACAAACTGAGCATTAGTAGTGTATGCCTATAATTTAAGATTTCTGGAGGCTGAGTCAGACAGTATCATCAGCTCAAGACTGGGTTGGAGTATATTTCAAATTTTAGGGCAGACTATACCAGATGTTGAAACTCCCATTCAAACAAACAAACAACAAAAAAGGAAAAACAGAAAAGAAAACAAAATTTTCCACTCCAACATTTGTGATTAGCAGGTATACTATTCTTTAGCACCATTACTTATGTGATATTTATCAGACCGACTTACAACGGAGGATTTTAGATGTAATTAATACTTGGATAACAAGAGTTCTTTGGATAAAAGAAGCTTTTCAAGTAAACTGCTTATTGATACTATTACATGGGTAGTGATAGAAAAACAAACCTGAAAATATGCATATGAAAACTGGTAATATAAGCATGAACATATGGAAAAGAAAGCACTGATAAGCATTATTTATGTATATGTAGTTATACCACACTTTGTTCTGAAATTGCTTATATGTGATTAAAAAAAAATATCATGGTTGTCTTAGTCAGTGTTCTATTGCTATGAAGAGAGACCTTGACAACAGCAACACTTATAAAGGAAAATATGTAAATGGGACTAGCTTACAGTTCAGAGGTTTAAAACATTGTCATCATGTCAGGAAACATAGTGACATGCAGGCAAACATGGTGCTGGAGAGTACCTTAGAGTTCTACATCCCTAGGCAATAGGTGGAGAGAGAACCTGGGCCTGACTTAACCATAAAATTGCCTCTGTAAATCTAAATTATAAATTTTCTTCTTAAGTTTATACTGTACACATTGAAAACTCAGAATACTTATTTCTAATAATTTGGTCTATAAACACTGCATACAATGACTGTCTTATCTTTTTAGAGATCCTAAATTATTTTTTCTTAATAGATATCATGGTAGTTTGAATAAGAATGGGTCCCATAGGCTCATAGACTCAAATCTTTGGTCACCTTTGAGTGGTACTACTTAGCAGCAATTAGGATGTGTGGCCTTGTTGGACGTGTGTTACTGGAGGTGGGCTTTGGGGATCTGCTTTCCAATTTGAAAGTGTCTGATATTCAGAAGTAGAAGGAAAGAGATAGCATATCAAAAGTCTATTTTATTCTATGCCATAAGTTATTAGACTAAGAAGGTAAATCACTGTGGAGACAACTTAAAGGAAAAAAACTGTTAAAAGAAAAAATATCATTCTCCTAACTTCAGTAGAAGCTGTGGGGTTGAGTTATAGTCTCTTACATCACATATGACTCATTTCTATCAAAGCAGCGGACAAAAAAGCAGCAGCTATATTATTGTCTCTAAATTAATTTTGAGGAGGAATATAACTAGCTTAAAAATTCATGTATTATGAAAGAAGAAAGCAATATTTTAAATTACTACATTATAAGCAAATGAATGAACATGTTTGTGTTTGTGTATGTGTATGTGTTACCAAGATTCAGAAATGTACACACTCAAACCATCCAAAAATTATTAATGGGTCTTCTCAATGGGGAAATAGAAAGCATGTGCATTTTATTTTTTGTGATGTGGTTAAAGGATAAGCTATTTTTTTTATAATGGATTATGTTACAGATCTTAGGTAAAGAATAGCTTCTGTACTTGAATATGAATTCACAAATTATCAACTCCTTTTTCTTTTCTCTTACCCACCCTTGGGCATTACTTTTATAGGATTGAGTCACTCACACTTGCTCAGTAAATATTTATTAAGCACTTTCTATGTATTAGGCATTATACTAAGTATGAGAAATGTGGTAGTGAAAAAAATAGAATCATATCATTGTCTCTTGGAGATTATAGTCTTTATAGGAAGGTTTCTAAAAGTCTATTTCTTTTAATTATTTGAGTTTCATACAATAAAGTTTGATCATATTTACTCCTGCCTCTTTCCTGAAGTTCTCCCAGATCAACCACCATTTCACCTCTTCCACCTTTTTTTTTTTGTAGATTTTAATAAAGAATCATGTCTAATTTATGGTGCTCATGTACTAATTGAAGTGGAGCTATGACTGGATCATAAACAGTCTTTCAGAAGTCATAGCCTTAAAATAAACTGAATATACCACCCAAAACTGTCAGCTGTCCATAATCTTTCACTTCAGTTAGACATGGGAAATCACAAGCTCCTCCCACCTCTGTGTACTGGCTTGATCCTGTGCAGTGGGGGCCATCACAGTTTCTTTGTGTTCATTAATGCACCAAACAGTCCTTTTGTATCCAGAAGAATTTGTTTTGCTCTTGTGTTCCCCAACCACTGGCAATTATAATGTCTTGGCACATCTACCACAATGTTCCTTGAGCCTGAGACTGGGGTGGTTGTGGCAAAAATATCTTATCTGTAGCTGAGCACTTCATAGACCCAAATCAACCAGAACATGTCCTTAGTGTGAGCCTACCAAGATAATGAGTTTGTGTGGCAATAATGCTTGAAAGTTTATTTTCATGTTATTAATCCAGACACAAGAAATAGGTCCAAGTCATAATTTTGAAAAATTTTGAGTCTGGAATGTAAGTGGTATAACCAATAAGTAGAAACAAAGAAGAGAAACCAAAGCTAATATAAGAGATTATGAAACACTCTCCATAATTCAACAATTGAATAGTATAATAAAGCTAAATTCCTAGCATGTATCAAACTAGAAAGCAAGGAGGACTGAGAATCAAACTTTAAGTATCTGCCACACATACAAAATTATTAATATGAATCCATGAAAAATGTGGAAAATTAGGGGATAATGTTGACTATGTATACAAGTAAAGAGTTTCACCAGAAAGTATTAAGAATGAACAATCAATAAACTCAAAAAGAATTTCTATATAAATAATACTGACACATGATCTATGTGACAATATTGACTGAATTAGAGTTCTCAAGAGAAACACAATTGGAAGTAGATATGTAATTCTATAGTTTTATTTCTGTTGCTGTGATTAAATACCCTGATAAAAATAAATCTGGATAGATGGTTTATTTTAACTTACAATTCAAGGTTATAATCTATCATTGAAAGGAAGTCATGACAGTAGGAATTTGAAACTAGTCATGTAAAAACTTCAGTCAATAGAGTTCAACAAAAACATATGTCTTTAGCTCTCAACTAGCTCAACTTACGTTCTCATACTCTTGGTAGTCTCACTGTAATAAGAATATGGTCTGGTTGATTTGAGTCTATTAAGTGCTCAGCTACACATGGGACATTTGTAGGGCCTAAAAGTTGAGAATGGTACACTCTTCTGCAGGTAGGGTCTTCCCACATTAGGAAGGTAGTAAATGGACAATCCCCCACACACTTCAAAGCTCAGGATTATCTACATAATCCCTCATTACAACTCTTGTCCAAAGTGATTCTAAGTTTTGTAAAATTGAAAATTAAAATTCACCATCACAACTATAAGCCTCATCAATTTGACACACAAAGACATCACTCTAAACATAACCCTTCATCTCTTGTACCAAAAGTCCCACTTTTGACTTAATATAAAAATATAGTTCAGTATTAAAATCCTCATAATCTTCAAAAATTATGAAGGCCAAAACTCCTAACTGTGAATTCCTATAGAACAAAAACTGGGTTGCATAATTTCAACAAATAATGAAACAATAAGCATTCTTATTCCTGAACAGAAACATAGGAACACAGAAAATTAAAACCACACCAGAGCAGGCATTACATCAAATCTTGTAGGCCCAATGTCTGGAATCTGGAGCTTGCCTCATAGTCCTCTGTATTCCAAAGAAACCACAACCCCTTCAGCATATTAGTTTCTCTCTTTGACTTAAAATAGCTTCATTCCATACCTACAGCTCTCTGCCAGGGTTGTCCCATGGCCCTGGCAGCTCCAATATTTGGGGGTCTCCCTTGTAACAAAGGCTTCACCTTCATAGCTCCATACACTAGCATCTCAGGACCTCAGCACATGAACTACCATCCTGCCATGCAATGCCTGGCCTCAGCTATACTCCAGGGCCTCCGATATCTTGAATCTATTGTATTTTTAAAATCAGTACCATTTGATGAGATTTATATTGTCAATTTCTTTTGGCATCCCCAGTTAGCGCTTGGTCCCATTTGACCACAGTGTTATCAGCTTCTGTGTGTTGGCCCCAAGGGAACACTCCCCTGTTTATCCATTGCATTGCAGAAGGCTTCTCTAGGGTGGTGCTAATACTAGTGTCAATCACGGCTGCTTCCTCAGCATCAGCCTGAATAATCTTTCATCCTGAGATTTCTTCTACCAAATAAATCTACTCTATCTAATATAAAAACTCAAATTCTCAGGATTAGTTGAAGCTGGATTATTCATTAAGGTATCATAGAAATTGCACCCATCTTTGTTCTTGATGGAGTCCTTTTTCCCCCCAGAAACCTCATGACCTGAGTCTTCACTGGTCTCATCTTTCCCAACGCTCTCATCTTTTATGATCTCATTAGAGTAGCTCATCAGTTCTGCCAAAAGCACTCAATGGCTTTTCCAATCTAAATTTTCAAAAATATTCTACTTTTAGTCCCACAAAACAGGTTCTAAATGTTTAAAATCCACATGATCATGCTCATCACAACAATGACCCCACTTCTTTGGCACAAAGATGTGCCCTTCATTTATTTCATAAGGAACTGTTATCTTATAATAAAAATCTGGGGTGATAAATGCTGAGTTCTCAAACAGTAAGACACTTCAAAAGAGATGATTGTTCCTAGCAATTAAGTAAATAAAGGCCCTAAGAAAAACAGAATCAGTACAGTTCAGAGAAAAAAAATGGGATATGGTAAAGGATTGATAATGGGCAAAGAATAGTATTTCTAGAAAATATTGGAAATGGAAGAAAAGGTTGAGCTGATTCCATCTTGAACGTGATATACCTCTCATACTTCCCAAAGACACTGTTTCTTGTGGTTAAAGGTGACATTTAAATGGTCTTTTGCAGAAATATTTTAGTAGAGAACTTTGTTAGGACCCTAAAAGGAAAAAATTTAAAGGAGCTTGGCCACTGTTCATTTCAGAAATGAATAAAAATGTGTGATTGAATGATTTAGTGAATTAATATAATTTTAAAAGCAACAATAGACAAGTATTAAGCCCTGTCATGAAGTCAGCTTGATTTTACTGATTCGACAGCCTAGCCACAATGAAGTCCTAGGCTCTCATGTTTTCTCAAACTTTTCTTACAGCATTCTCAAGGAGTAGTATATCACCAAAATGACTTGCCTTTCTCCAAAACTAATAAAATGTGCAGATAGGTGCAAAGAAAGCTTAGCAGCAGAATATCCCAGGTCAATTGTAGTCTTTGAATATATTTCCTAGTTGTTGAAAACAAATGGCCTGATTTCCTTATCCAAATGGATGAATATACTCCCTCCCTATCAATAGAATTTTCCCTAGCCACACTACACTTGCTGTTTTCATAGGACTATGGAGTTATAAAATGAATTCAAGTATTGCTGAATACCCTTGCATATTCTCAGTTGTTAAATATATCATAATTTGTGGTTATTTTGGTTTTATCAACATGGAAATTAGTGACCACTGATTAATTGTATTTTCCTACCCTACTCTTCCCCATTTTCATCAAGAAGTTTGCCCATGACAGAAATTAAAATATTCCTGATTTTTATTTAATACAGAACTTTCATAATGCCGTTCTTCTAAAAAATAAAAGTATTCAGTTCAAAACTACCACTTAGTCACTGAGGACAAAAATATTACTACTGGATACATTCTCCAGGGTCTGCATCTACTTTTTGAAATGTCAATATATGCAAGTCTTTAAAATGGGTTAAAAACAGACATGATTGTAGTGGCTCCATAGCACAACAATGGGCCATCTGCTTCATTAAATCCTTAACAGTACTCAGTCTTTACTTCCTCTTGGCTAAATGTAGTTTTCTCCCAAAATTGTTGAGTATCAGCCAGACTAATTCACAACCCTCTTCAAGAGTTGTTCTCTTGATAAATAGCTGAGTATCAGCTGGCTCAGCCACTGAATAACAACGATGAGAATATTATTACCTCCTTCTTCCCCACATAGCCTTTATTTAAAAGTTTATTTTCTCTACTAAATGGAAGCAGCTGAAATAAATTTGAACATAAATAAGTTTTATACAATATAATTGATTGTAAAGTGCTGTTATAAAATGTGTGTACAGTTAACTAGACATATGCGTAGGTCTATATTATGTATTGTATGTATACATACATATGTGTGTGTCTGTATGTACTGAGATGACTTTCTTTTTTAATATTTTTGAAGTCATAAACTTAAAACGCCATCAAAATAATGCTATTGTAGCAGCTTCCGCTGCTTAATTTCTCATCATTTTCTACAACACATTTTTTTCTCTTTCAAGAGAATTCTTTTGTTATTTATCTAATTTCTTCCACTGAGATCACCCTTTACTTCATCTTTCACCAAGAGGAAAGAGACTGACTAAATCTTAGGTTAACTGGTTTTACTATCTTACTTCACTAAGAAAACAGTCTCAGTAGGACGATTTGTTTCCATGTAAATGAAAATTGTAAATGAGGTAGGGCAAGATGGTGGTGATCCGATCGCTCATAGTCTGATCTTCAGGAAGACCAACTGGACAAACTTCAGGGATATACTCCCGTTGAACTGCAGTTTGTGAGGTGCAAGCCTATCTGGACTTGCCCAGCAAAGCCAGGGACAATAAAGAACTCACTACTGGAAATATAGACACTGGAAGATCAGAATTGGCAGACATGAGACTCAGAGCTCTTTCCTGCCTGGAGGTTACACTCCCTATGGTAGTGGAAGAGATGGCAGATCAGATCATTCCAGGATTCAGCTGGCAGTTTCAACCTCCAAAGAGAGGACCTCCTCAGTTTCCTGAGCCCACAGCATCCAAGCAGGCATTCTGTTACTCAGGAGAAGACCAACAGAGCCATTACCATAAGACTAAGGGCAATTCTACCTGGGATATGCAACATGGCAGTAGCTGGCTGACCAGTAACTGGGGAATCAAGCTAACTGGGAATTAGAATCCCTGAGCACAATCTTGCTGTGGACAGGAAATAGGGACCCCCCACCCTTGCATGGCCTCTCAGCTGAGCTCTCACCACTGTGCATCAGGAAACAGCCTCTGTTTAGTTCTGTTCCCCATTTTTGAATTGGATTATTTGGTTTCTTGGCATTTAATTTCTTGAGTTCTTTGTAAGTTTTGGATATTAGCCCTCTGTCAGATGTGGGGTTGGTGAAGATTTTCTCCCAGTCTTTAGGCTGCCGTTTTGTTCGAATGACAGTGTCTTTCGCCTTACAGAAGCTTTTCAGTTTCATGAGGTCCCATTTATTGATTGTTGATCTCAAGTCCTGAGCTGTTGGTGTTCTGTTCAAGAAGTTGTCACCTGTGCCAATGAGTTCAAGGGTGTTTCCGACTTTCTCTTCTAGTAGATTTAATGTGTCTGGCCTTATGTTAGGGTCTTTGATGCACTTGGACTTAAGTTTTGTACAAGGTGATAAGTACGGGTCTAATTTCATTCTTTTACATGTGGACATCCAGTTGGATCAGCACCATTTGTTGAAGATGCTGTCCTTTTTCCATTGTATGGTTTTGGTTTCTTTGTCAAAAATTAAGTGACCATAGGTGTGGGGGTTCATTTCTGTGTCTTCAATTTGATTCCATTGACCCACTGGTCTATTTCTATACCAGTACCATGCTGTTTTTTACTACTATTTCTCTGTAGTACAGCTTGAAATCTGGGATGGTGATGCCCCCAGATGGTTTTGTTTTTTTGTTTTGTTTTGTTTTGTTTTACTGTACAGGATTGATTTAGCTATTCTGGGGGTTTTTGGTGTTCCATATGAAATTGAGAATTGCTTTTTCCAGGTCTATAAAGAATTGTGTTGGTATTTTGATAGGAATTGCATTGAATCTGTTTATTGCTTTTGGTAGGATGGCCATTTTTATTATATTGATCCTACCTCTCCATGAGCATGGGAGATCTTTCCATCTTCTGATGGCCTGTTCAATTTCTTTCTTCAAGGACTTGAAGTTCTGGTTGTACATGTCTTTCACTTGCTTGGATAGAGTTACCCCCAGGTATTTTATATTGTTTGTGGCTATTGTGAAGGGTGATTTTTTCCTTGATTTCTTTCTCAGCCCATTTATTTGTTGTATAAAGAATGGCTTCTGATTTTTTTGAATTAATTTTGTACCCACCAACCTTGCTGAAGGTGCTTATCAGATGTAAGAGTTCTCTGGTGGAATTTTTGGAGTTGCTTATGTATACTATCATATCATCAGAAAATAAGGATAATTTGACTTCTTTGTTTCCAAATTGTATCCCCTTGATATCCTTTAGCTGTCTTATTGCTCTAGCAAGAACTTCAAGTACTATATTGAAGAGATATAGCTAGAATTCACAAAGGAGGAATTCCTAATGGCTGAGAGACACTTTAAGAAATGCCCAGCATCCTTAACCATCAGAGAAATGCAACTCAAGATGACTCTGAAATAACATCTAACACCTGTCAGAATGGCTAAGATCAAAAGGTCATATGACAGCACATGCTGGCAAGGGTATGGAAAAAGGGGAACCCTCCTCCATTGTTGGTGGGAGTGCAGGCCTGTGCAACCATTATGGAGGTCAGTCTGGCAATATCTTAGAAAATTTGGAATAGCTCTGCCTCGGGACCCAGCTATTCCACTTCTGAGTATACATCCAAATGACTCCTCACCGAATCACAAGGAAGTTTCCTCATCTATGTTCATAGCAGCCTTTTTAGTAATAGCTAGAAACTTGAAATAACCCAGATGTCCCTAAACCAAAAAATGGATTAAAAAATTGTGGTACATCTACACAATGGAATACTACTCAGCTATAAGAAACAACGAAATCATGCAATTTGCAGCCAAATGGATGGAACTAGAGAAGCTCATCCTGAGTGAGCTAACCCAGACTCAGAAGGATGCCCATTACATCTATTCACTTATAGTTGGATTTTAGCCATATAGTACAGGATAACTATACTACAACCAATGCACCAAAGGGATCATGAGCATAGACTTTTTTTCCTGTCAATGAGACACTTTTCCCTAGTGGTGCTGCCTTGTAGGCCCCCAGTGTATGAGGAGGCTCTTGGTCCTCATATGGCTGCTGAACTGGGGCAGGGGACTGTTATGTAGGGACACTTCACTCCAGAGGAGTGGGATGGAAGGGATAGGGAGTAGAGGGTGGGAGGGCAGGACTCAGAGGGGTGGAAAGCGGATGCTGTGATTGAGATGTAACCTGAAGTAATACATAAATACATTTTTTAAGTGGGTAGGAGGGAGAGAGTGGGACTGGGAAGGAGAAGGAGGAGACTCTGATTGAGATGTGACTTGAAGAAATAAATGTTGGAAAAAACAAAACAACCCCCTCCCCCACCCCCACCCCCCAAAAAAAGGAAACAGCTTCTACTTCTCAGTCCAGAGCAGTGAAGCAGTTCTGGATCAGTGTGTGCAGTCAGAGAATCCAGATTGCACCTGTTCATAGAGTTTCAAACTGAGAGGTACAGAGTGGCTCTAAGACTCCTCTGACAGTAGATTGGAAGCACAACAGCTACAGTCCTGACACCCTAGCTACAAGAGAGCTGTTGGAAGTTCCTGACGACCCAAGCAGGGTGCCCTAGAGCACTGTGATTCAGACAGGGAAAATGCGACTGAGATTCACTGAGTCCAAGAGCTGTAGACACCTTGTGAACTCGATATTGGTGTTCCCTACTCTTGTTCACTTCTGCAAGGCACTCGGTCTACAGTCTCAGTCCAGGGCATCTAGATCTCCACCCAGAGCAGTGAAGTGATCCTAGACTTTGATGTACTGCCAGTGGGGGTGGGTGGCACTAGACCACAGAACTTCTGACAGAGAGGCACAGGCTGATCCTGAGACCCTCCTGAGTGTAGCTTGGGAGGTCCATACCCACAGTCCTGACATGCTAGCTACAGGGAATCTGTTAGAAGCACCTCTGACCCAAACAGGCTACTCTGGAAGGCAGAACCTCAGAAAAGAAAAAGGCAGTTGAGATCCCCCTGAGTCCAAGTGCAGTAGAGGTTTTGTGAACTCCATATTGGAAATCCCTGCCCACACCCACTTTGGCAGGACTCTCAGTCTGCTGATATTCTACAGCATTTAGGTCTTGGTCTGGGGCAGTTAAGCAGTTTTGAACTATTGCGTGCTTCCTGAGAAGGGGGGCTCAACCGAACCAAATAACTTCTGACAGTGAGACATAGGTTGATCCTGAAATTTCCTAGAGAGTAGTGTGAAAGGACCACAACCACAGTCCTGTCACCTTAGCTACAGGGAAACTTCCAGAAGCCACATTTGCACAGGCAAGCTAGACAGGATCACAGTGATTCTGGCCGGGAAAAGGCAGCTGAGCTTCCCTGAATCCAAGCACTGTGGACAGGGTGTGATTTCAACATCAGAACTCCCTGATAGCACTTGCCTGGCCCCTCAGCTGAATACCCAGGCTATAACACAAAGAACTCTGACTCTGAAGCAATGAATCAACCCTGGACCATTGCTCAGTGCCTGGGTCACGTGGGTTGTACCACATCACAGTGCTTCTGGCTATAAGGCACATGTTGAACCTGAGATCTCCCTGAGAGAAGCTTGGGAGGACCACAATCAGGGTCCTGATACATAAGCTGCAGGGGGACTTGCAGCTCTGGCATACACTCTGTGGCCTGGCAACCCCCACTGAAATAACTAGGAGGAACAGCTGGATCTCAGGAACCTGTAGGCATGAATAACATATCCCATTCCAACCTGTGACCTGAGTTCCCTACTGGGACACAACAGTAAGGGGTGAGCTCTGGGAGGCACACTGAAAACCAGGACACACACAAGGCCCCATCGAGTCTGTGGAGAGCTACAGATCACCAAGTTATATGGCCAAGAAGGCACCAAGTCCAGAAGGCACCAGGAACAAACAGCTAAGAAGACCCAGATAACTAAAGACAAGCAAAAGAACAGAACTGAAAAAGTCAGGGAAATATGACTCCAACAAAACTCATCTATGATAGTACAGCAAGCCCTGACCATCCCACAACAGCTGAAGCATATGTAAATGATGACAAATCTGTACTTTGGAAAATCCCTGAAAGAATTTAAAGAATCCAGAATCTTACAAATGAAAGCAATGTAGAATTCCATTATAGACCTCCAAACCAACTCAGCCAAATATGAATAGGAAAGAGACAATATATGAAAGATGTGAAAGATTGGCAAGCAAAGACAACTAAATTAGAACAGGAAAAGTATAAAACATGTAAAACTATTCAAGACTTGAAATTGGAAATGGAAGCAATAAAGAAAACACAAGCAGAGACAATCCTGGAGGTGGCAAACCAAAGGAAGAGAGCAGGAACTACAGACATGAGTATCAGAAATAGGATCCAAGAGATGGAAGAAAGAATCTCAGGTGTGGAAGATTCGACTGAAGCAATCAATAAAACAACCAAAGGAAATGAGAAATCTAAAAAAGTCCTCACCTACAACATCCAAGAAATCAAGGATTCAATGAAAAGACAGAACCTAAGAACTATTGGCATAGATGAAAGAAAAAACTCCTGACTCCAAGGTCCAGGAAACATCTTCGACAAAATCATAGAAGAAAACTTTTCAAACTTAAAGAAAGAGATGCTGATAAAATTCTAAGATGCATACAGAACTCCAAAAAGATTAGACCAGAAAAGAAATTCCATTCTCCACGGATAATTGAAACTCCAAATGTACAGAACAAAGAAAAGTATTACAAGCTATAAGAGAAAAAGGTCAAGTAACATATAATGGCAGACCCATAAGAATTACATGTAATTTGTCCTCAGAAACTTTAAAAGCCAGAAGGGCTTGGTCATAATTCCTACAAGCCAGAAGACACCATAGGTGCCAGCCCAGACTACTTTCCATCAACATAGATGGAAAAAACAAGATATTTCATAAAAAAGCCAAATTAAGCAGTATCTATCCATAAACCCATCTCTACAGAAAATCCTAGAAGGGAAATTCCAACCCAGAGAAGATAACTATATCCAAGAAAACAGAGGAAACAAAAAACCTCGCTGGGGCTAAACCAAAAGCAACACACAACCACTGCCTACATCAAAATAATAGGAAATGACAACTTATGGTCATTACTATCTGCCAACATCAACAGACTCAACTCCCAAATAAAAAGACACAGGCTTAAGAATGGATCCATAAGCAAGACCCATCATTTTCTTACATACAAGAAACACATCTCACTAACAAAGATAAAATCTACCTCAGAGTAAAGGGCTGGGAAAAGGTTTTCCAAGCAAATGGTCTCAGGAAGTAAGCTTGAGGTGCCACCTTAATATCAAATAAAATAGATTTTCAACTGAAATTAATCAAAGAAGATAGGGAAGGGCACTACACTCTTGTTAAAGGAAAAAAATCATCAAAATGACATCTCAATACTGAATATCTATGCTCCAGATACAAGGGCACCCACAATTGTAAAAGAGAGTCTTCTAAAGCTTAAACTACACATAGATCCTCACACTTCAACACCCCACTCACAACAGTGGACAAGTCATTGAGACAGAAACTAAACAGAGAAATAATGAGACTAACAAAGATCATGAACCAAAAGGACATAGGATATCTACAGAATGATTCACCCAGACACAAAAAAATATACTTTCTTTTCAGCACCTCACAGAACTTTTTCCAAAATTGACCACATATTTGGACACAAAGCAAGTCTCAACAGATACAAGAAAATTGAAATAACCCCTTGTATCTTATCAGACTACCATGGATAAAAACTGAAATTCAACAACAGAAATAACAAAAAGCCAACATATTCATGAAAACTGAAAAACTCTATAATCAATGACATTGGACCAGACAACAAATAAAAAAGGAAATCAAAGATTTCATAAAATCCAACGATAATGAAGGCATAATATACCCAAACCTATGAGACACAGTGAAAACAGTGCTATGAGGAAAGTTCATAGCACTAGGTGCCTTCAAAAAGAAAATTGTGACAGCTCATATTATCAATTTAACAGAAGAACTGGGGGAGCTAGAAATAAATGAAGCAAATACTCCCAAGAGGAGCAGAAGTGAGGAAATAATCAAATTTAGGGTTGAAATCAACAACATAAAAACAAAAAAACAATTGAAGGAATCAATAAAACTAAAAATTGATTCTACAAGAAAATCAATGAAATAGAAAAACTAATGAGAAGGCAGAGGGGAAATACACAAATCAACAAAATCAGAAATAGAAAGGGAGAAATAACAACAGACATTTAAGAAGAAATCCAGAGAATCTTTAAGTCTCACTTCAAAAATCTGTACTCCATAAAATTTGAGAAGATAAGCAAAATGTGCAATTTTCTTGATAGATTCCACCTACCAAAGTTAAATCAAGATCAGGTTAACAGATTTAATAGTCCTAGAACCCCTAAGAAAACAGAAACATTCATTAAAATTCTCCCAACCAAAAATGCCCAGGCCCAGATGGTTTCAGCACAGAATTCTACGAGACCTTCAAAGAAGAGCTAATACCAATACTCTTCAAACTCTTCCACAAAATAGAATCAGAAAGAACAATGCCAAACTCATTCTATGAGACCACAGTCACCCCATACATAAACCACACAAAGACTTAAAAAAGAAAGAGAACTTCAGACCAATTTCCCTCATGAACATAGACGCAAAAATACTTAATAAAATACTTGCAAACTTAATCCAAGAACACATCAAAAGTATCATACACCATGACCAAGTAGGCTTCATCTCAGGAATGCAGGGGTGGTACAACATATGAAAATCCATCAACATAATCCACCATATAAACAAGCTGAAAGAAAAAAAAACACACATGATCATCTTGCTAGCTGCTGAAAAATCATTTGACAAAATACAACACCCTGTCATTCTAAAAGTCTTGGAGACAGCTGGCATACAAGGACCATTCCTAGAAATAATAAAGGCAATATACAACAAGCCAGTAGCTACCATCAACTTAAATAGAGAGAAACTTAAAGCATTTCCTCCAAAATGAGGGACAAGGCAAGGACGTCTACTCTCACCATATCTCTTCAACCAGAGTACTTGAAGTTCTACCTAAAACAATAAGACAACTAAAGGAGATCAAGGGGATACAAATTGGAAAGCAGGAAGTTAAATTATCCCTCTTTGCAGATGATATGATAGCATACATAAATGATCCCAAAAATTTCCCCAGAGAACTACTATAACTGATAAACACCTTCAGCAAGGTGGCTTGATACAAAATTAATTTAAAAAATTAGAAACCCTTCTTTATACAAAAGATAAATGGGCTAAGAAAGAAATTAGGGGAAAACAAACATCCTTCACAATAGCCACAAATAATACAAAATACTTCTGGGTAACTCTAGTCAAGCAAGTGAAAGACCTGTATGAAAATATCTTCATGTAATTGAAGATAGAAATTGAAGTGGACATCAGAAGATGGAAAGATCTCCCATGCTCATAGATAAGTAGGATCAACATAATAAAAATGGCCATCCTACCAAAAGCAATATGCAGATTCAATGCAATTCCTATCAAAACATCAACCTTGAAAGAACAATTCTCAACTTCATATGGAATAACAAAAAACCCAGAATAGCAAAATCTATACTGTACAATAAAAAAAAAAATCTGGCATTATAACCATCCATGATTTCAAGCTATACTACAGAGCAATATTACTAAAAACAGCATGGTAGTGGTATAGAAAAAGACCAGTTGATCAATGAAATGGAGTTGAAGACCCAGAAATAAACCCACACACCAATGGTCACTTAATTTTTGACAAAGAAGCCAAAACCATACAGTGGAAAAATGACAGCATCTTCAACAAATGGTGCTGGTGTAACTGGATGTTGACATGTAAATGAATGCAAATTGACCCATACTCATCACCTTGCATAAAATTTAAATCCAAGTAGATCAAAGACCTTAAGATGAAGTCTGATACACTAAATCTAATAGAAGAGAAAGCGGGGAAAAGCCTTGAACTCACTGGCACAGGTGACAACTTCCTGAACAGAACACCAATAGCTCAAGCTGTAAGACCAAAAATCAATAAATGGGACCTCATGAAACTGGAAAGCTTCTGTAAGGCAAAGGAAACTGTCATTTGAATAAAATGGCAACCCATAGACTGGGAAAACATCTTTACCAACCTCACAACTGACAGAGGGCTAATATCCATAATTTATAAAGAACTCAAGAAACCAAATACTCCAATCAAAAAAAGGGGGAACAGAGCTAAGCCAAGAATTCACAAAGAAGGAATGTCTAATGGCTGAGAGACACTTGAAAAAATGTTCAACATCATTAATTGTCAGAGAAATGCAACTCAGGACGTACCTGAGATTCCATCTCACACCTGTTAGAATGTCTAAGATCAAAAACTCAAATGACAGCACATGCTAGCAAGGTTGCGGAGAAAGGGGAACACTCCTCCATTGTAGGTGGGAGTGCAGGCTTGTGCAACCACTATGGAGATCAGTCTGGTGATGTCTTAGAAAACTTGGAATAGCTCTACCTCAAGACCCTGCCATACCACTTCTAGGTATATATCCAAAAGATTCCTCACCAATCCATATGAATTCCTCCCTATCTATGTTCATAGCAGCTTTATTTACAATAGTTAGAAACTGGAAACAACCCTTATGTCCCTCAACTGAAAAATAGATTAAAAATCTGTGGTACATTTACACAACAGAATATTACTCAGCTATCAGAAACAAGGAACTCATGCAAATTGCAGCCAAATGTGTGGAACTAGAAAGGCTCATCCTGAGTGAGGTAACCCAGACTCAGAAAGGTGCACATGAAATCTACTCATTTATAATTGGATTTTAGCCATGTAGTACAGAATAACTGTCCTACAATCAACACACCAAAAGGAACAATAACATAGACCTTCTTACCTGTTAGTGGGACACTTTGCCCTAATAGATTTGCCATATAGGCCCCCAATGCAATAGGAAGCTCTTAATACTCATTTAAATGTTGAACTGAGGGGGGCTGATATGTAGAGGAACCCACTCCAGAGGAGTAGGATAGGTGGGAAGTGGTGGGAGGGTAGGACCAGGAGGGGTAGAGAGAGGGGACTGTGATGAAGATTTAACTTGAAGTGATAAATAAACAACAAAAAAGAGGTAAATATACTTTTAAAAAAAACAGTAAATGAGGTCCTGTTTTATGGCAGAAATTGAGGCATGTTTTATAAGCTCTGGGAGCAAATGCTGGGAAATTAGCCTTTTAAATACTCCAGGAATTAATTCCATGTATCAACATTCATATAGAATGAACGGTGGACAACAAAAAGGGATTTCTGAATGGAATATGAGAGTTGATGGGCTCAAGGGAAAGATCCTGCTGTCATCAGGATAGTTTGATAGCAAAGCAAGATAAACTCTGGGTAAGACAGAAATGAATAGTAGCACAACAAAAAATGCAGTAAAATGAACAGGCACACAGCAAGTCTTTATTTCCTTGCATAGACAAAAGGTCCATAGAAAAATGGAGAAGACATAAGTCATGAATTATATCTCAACTCCAAATCCTGGAAGTCCTTAGGCCAAGCAATTAGAATTAGTGTTCATGATAGTATTAGGTTATGTACATGGATATGACATTAGATTTGTGATTGAGGGGGGTCTTTTGGGTACCAATCTGAAAGGAAGATAATCATGCAATTTGCAGTCAAATAGATGGAACTAGAGAAGCTCATCCTGAGTGAGCTAACACAGACTCAGAAGGATGCACATAGCATCTGTTCACTTATAATCGGATTTTAGCCATATAGTACAGGATAACTATACTACAACCAATACACCAAAGGGAACATGAACATAGACTTTGTTTCCTGTCAATGAGACACTTTGCGCTAGTGGTGCTGCCTTGTAGGCCCCCAGTGTATGAGGAGGCTCTTGGCTCTCATATGACTGCTAAACTTGGTCAGGGGACCATTATGTAAGGACATTCCACTCCAGAGGAGTGGGATGGAAGAGATAGGGGGTAGAAGTTGGGAGGGCAGGACTGGGAGAGTTGGAAAGAGGACACCATATGGAGATGTAACCTGAAGTAATAAATAAATATTTAAAATAAATAAATAAATAAATAAACGAATAAATAAATAAATAAATAAAGTCACTGTGACAATTCAAGAAGCAATAAAAAAAAAGAATGGTCAATCATAGTTTAAGTCAAAGGCAAAGGCATAAAATCTGTACTTCTCACAGACAGAACATTCTTGTTCACAGATTGTTTACTTTCTATCTGAATTTCCACATCAACTCCTCTCACTGCCAATCTGGAATTATAGCATTCTCTATTTTTCACTTCATATGCACACACACACACACACACACACACACTCATACACACACGAGAGAGAGAGAGAGAGAGAGAGAGAGAGAGAGAGAGAGAGAGAGAGAGAGAGAGGAGATTGACCTTAGGGTAAGATTCATTGTTTTCTATGTGTATATTCTATAACACTTTTACCCAGTGTTTTGGAGAAAATATATGTACCTCAATGATGATTTTTGCCCACATGAGAATTTTAAGAAGCATATCTGATCCATATTCTGAGTACTGAATGAATAGTAAAATAACTACTGAATTTTCCATCTGCTGATGATGGTAGTCATCCCAGTGACAGAAATAGAATAGTCCAGTGATACGAATGTGGATTACAAGAAGCTTTGAGTTGAAGGAAATCACAGATCACTGGTTTGTCTGTTCATGATTACATAATGAGACAGTTAGCTGAGCCACTTCTGAGTGACCAATGATTATATCAATAACAAGCAGAGCTAATATTTTCTGAAGTTACTGAAATTCACTGTAAGCATGAGTGGGCTCTTACATTGGAAAGGAATCAATTCTTTCTATCCATTGTGATTGCATCATTATTGACAAAATAAATAGACCAAAAGATTTCAGCTTAGTCAGAGTATGTCATTAGGGTAGAAGATTCAAAACGCTCACATTCATCTGTTATCTATTTTGTCATTACTCACTTCATTTTGAGCTTCAGAATTAACACTGATCTTCAAACAGATTGTTCTAAGATTAATTTATACTATAGTGTATTAGGGTTCTCTAAAGTAGGAGACTAATAGAATAAATATATAGTGTAAAGGGGGATTACTTAATAGTGGTTTTGCAGTGAAACCTTGATTATCTGCACTCTAGAGATACTGAGAAACCAGTAGCTGGTTAGTTCATGAATCTTGATTCTGAGCAGTCCCAGTCTGGTGCTGAATGCCCGAAGGATTTGTGGAAGGCTGCTAGTATGAGCCCATATTAGAAGGTCAAAGGAACAGGTTACTTATGTGAGTGAAGAACAGGGGCAGTAAAATCAACAATGAGCCACACATATCAAGAAGAGGCAGGATGTTTTAGAATTACTGTGGCTGTGATCTAGAAAAGCTCGTCCTGAGTGAACTAACCCAGACTCAGAAAGATGCATATGGCATCTGTTCACTTATAGTAGGATTTTAGCTATATAGTAGGGGATATCGATACTACAATTAACACACCAAAGGGAACATGGACATAGACTTTTTTTTCTATTTTTTATTCTTTTTTATCTGTTTGCATGCTTATTTGTTTGTATGTTTTTTACTTCTCTCTCCTAGGCAATGAGACACTTTTCACTTGTGGTACTGCCTCGTAGACCCCCAATAAATGAGGATGCTCTTGGCCCTCATAAGACTTCTGAACTGAGATGAGGGACTGTTATATAGGGTACCTCACCCCAGAGAAATGGGATGGAAGGGTTAGGGTGTAAAGAAAAAAAATGAAATGTGAAGTTTCGGCCTTTTGCTACTAATTGCCATGAACTGTTTAGGATAATTAAGAAATGCAAACTAATAGTCATGCAAGCCGGTCATTGTATTAGGTACTATGACAGTCTATTATAGTTGTTTTCTAAGCTAATCAGAAATAAAGCTGCTAAGAGACAAGCAACATCTGCTTATCCTAATATAAGAGATAGATAGGGCCTCTTCAAAAACCTCAAGAGATCTGCAGAATATGGCATTCAAAGATGTTCTCTTAACTTTAGATTTTTTTGTATATCGAGACATATCAACTCCTGACAGCACTCCCTATTCTACTCCAAATAGAAGATGAGCATCGAAGAATCTCCAGTGGGAGATGATTGAATTAGTTGCAAGCCTATCTCTTGGCAGGAAAAACACCTTGCTCCAACTGTAGACAGAATGCTGTCCAAAAAGGACAAAACTTGGAAACAGGTAAGTCGATAGCCTAGCTCTGCCAAGACAGGGTAGGCAAGTCCTCCATAACCCCTGCTCTACAATAATGTCTGTCAGAGAAACGGGGCCAAATGACTGAAGATCGATCCTGTAATGTATGGAGAGAAAATGGGAACTGCCCAGGCAGCCACTGGTATGTCATTTCTTAGTTTTGGAAGCTGCAGGCCCTGTACTTCCTATAAAATCAGATATATTTATCCCTCTCAGGTCTCTGAGGTGGTTGAAGAATAGATAGCTAGAGTCTCATAATTAAATTTTGAGTTGTTCAGGAGTCAAGAGAATGTTATAGATCTAGGATGATGCTTTAAAATCGTGTTGCAAGTTAGTATGAATGTTGAGTTAGATATAGAACTTTAAACTCATGGAGATGGTTAGATAGTAGAAAGTTAAAGTCAGGTACCAAATACATATGGACTGGACATTGGGAATGTATGCTAAGCCATATAACCCTCATAACTATGGCCTAATTACCTCTGTTGTTTTGTATTGCATCTATTATTATAAGAGAAAGAACCATTTGTTGGACTGAAAAGGGGAACTGTTGGGGGAAATAAGATATACCTTAAATTTAAAAAAAAGGGAAGAGAATGGGGGGTTGAAGGTGGGAGGGTGGGACTGGAGGGGGGAGTAGAGAGGGGAATGCGATTGAGATGTAGCTTGAAAAAATAAAAATAAATTATTTAAAAAAAGAAATACCATAAAGCAATGATTCTCAACCTGTAAGTCATGTCGTATACCAGATATCCCATATATTTGATATTTACAAATCATAACAGTAGCAAAATTACAAATATAATGTAACAACAAAAGAATTGCATGGTTGGGGGTCACCACAAAATGAGGAATTGTATTAAAGAGTCACAGCATTAAGGAGGCTGAGAATCACTGCAGGCTTGCCTAAATCCCAATCTTGTGGAGATTGTCTTAGTTAGGGTTTGATTGCTGTGAAGAGACACCATGACCCTGGCAACTCTTATAAAGGAAAGCATTTAATTGATGCTGACTTACAATTCAGAAGTTTAGTATATTATAATCATGGCTGGAAGCATGCTGACATGCAGCCAGACTTGGTGCTGGAGAGGTAGCTGAGAGTTCTACACCTGGTTCCACAAGCAGCAAGAAGAGGTACTGAGTCACTAAGCGTGACTTGAGCTTCTGAAATCTCCAAGCCTATCCTTTTCACATACTTCCTCCAATAATCCCATACCCCCGATAGTGCCACTCCTTAGCAGCTGATGGGGGCTATTTTCATTCAAACCACCCAGAAGCATTTTTTTTAGGTTGAGGCTCATTTCTCTCCATTGACTCTAACTTGTATCAAGTTGACATAAAACTAGTCAGCACAAAGAGATAGGCAGGCATGAAAGCACTGTTGCTTTCCCTCAGACTTCATAGTATGTGACCTATTACAAGATTCTGCCGGCCACTCTGATAGATGGTTTATGCTCTTTAGTCAATTCTTCAAGGATGCCCTTGAAGACATGCCCAAAGGTAATTCTTTTGGTAGATTCCAAGTCCAACCAAGTTGACAATCAGTATTAATAATTAATAAGCCTATATATTTTAATAATGTGTACCTATTAAAGAATGTATTCACAAAACCTGCAAGTTCTCTCTAGATTTGTATATTTTACTCCAAGGCTAAAATATCTGAATTTATAGCATAAATTATTATGTTTCTTAAGTTATTCATTAAGGAAGTGTTTATTTTGTAAAATTCTAATTAAAATGTAGAATAAAATCTAAATATATTAATATTTTCTTATATCACTATTTTACAAAATAAAAATAGTTTTATTTAGCAAGGAATTATCCAGTGTACTCAAAAGCACTTCAGTGGAGAATTAGCCCAACTTCAGCTTTCTATTTTATTTCAAAAGTCTTTTGAGGAATGCAGAATATCTGTTGGAATCTATGTATTCAAGGATACGTATTCTGCCTCATCAGTCAACCTACAGAGAAGGAGGCAATGCTATTCAAAATGCCATAGGGCAAGCTATAGAGATGGCTCAGAGGATAAGAGCTCTTGCAGTATTTCCAGAGACATGAACTCAGTTCCCAGCATCCATGTGGATAGCTCACAACAGTCTTTAACTTTAGGGACTTTGTAACCATGTTCTGTCTTCTGTGGACACCTATATACATATAACACACATACATACAGCAAAACATATCTTTAGTTTTTTTAATGTACTGTCATTCTTTCCCTGATACTAATGACCTACAATACCTTTCTTGAATCAAAAATGCAGTTCTTTTTTCTCTATTCCTGTTGATAATTTCCTCTGCCCACCTTCACAGTAACTACACTGTAGTGAATGCTCTTTCCTCTTTTTATTTCATCCTAGTTTCTATAAGACACAAACATTAAAATCATTTCCCTAGTACTGTCCTGTTCTTAAGGTTTCACTACATCTCCTTGGGTATTGGAACTATCTTGTTTCATGCATTACTATCTACCTACTAGATTTTAGTGTTGTCAAAATATTTTCATGATTGACCCACTATGTCCTTGTTCACCTCCCTAAGGGCCACCCAGGAGAAAGATCTTTCTAGATGCAGAAAATTGTGATGAGGAGGAAGTTAGGCCAAAATAAGAAATTGTTAAACAAATAATCAAACTCTGTAGTAGTCAACATGCTAATTACAATCACCTTCTCAAACAATTGTAAATAATGTCAGATGTAAGGTCTCTACCTGAAAAATTATGGTGTATCTAACTTTTAAATGGTTTTTGAAGTTATAGTTGTTATATATATGGCATGCAAATATACATACATATATACTTCAAATCAATATGACTTTATTTATCCCACAATAAATACTTTTTCTTCAGTTAATTTTAATAACTTCCTATTATATTCTTATTCAGAGACATGAACTCATAGAAATGCACTTAGTTAAAAGAACACACATAATTATTCTGAGCACAGGTTTTAATATTCCTGAATGTAAATGATAAATGATAGCACAGTAGTTAATTTTTAAAACATAAATCAGCTTACTTAAATTATAACAAATCTGTGCCTACTTATTGGGTTTATATACAAATTCACAACAGTGAAACACAGAATGGTCAAGTACATGTTTTGTGTAACAAATACATCTCAGTGGAATTTAACAAATATGTATTAAATGTACATTTTTACTTAGATTTTTTACTTAGAAAACTTGTAACTTTACTTATCTAATTTTCTGCCTAAACCATGAATTTACTTACTTGAATAATATACATTTATTGACTATATGTGTGATGGCTTATGTTAATTGTTAACATGACAAGATGTAGAATCCACCTTGGAGACAAATCTATAGATGTTTGTGACAGACTTTCTACATCAGGTGCACAATATGTATTAATTCATGATGTTTACTTATATTTGGATGAAATCAAAATGTTGAATAACAAATTCAGATAAGAAATAAAAAGGAATAATTACGAACAATAAGTGAATTTAGAATGTTGTCTCTACATAGATTAACCTAACAGGTAAAGATTGAATAACTCACTGTGACAATTGCTCTTACATAGGCAAGGGAAGCAAATTTTCTCCCTTTATATATAACAAAGTAGGTGAATCAAATGTTGTTAGCTATAATAAAGAGAACATCAAGAATATTATAGTGTGTAAATCATGGGGAGAGGATAAAAGAAATGGAAATCAACAAATTGTACAATGAGTGGGTTTTTGTATAAAAATTCAATAAGATGACATATATTAAATTTTATACATATGTATGAATTAAAAAGTATACATTTAGTATATGATGTTACATATTCTGTGCATTTAATCACAGCTTTATATCTATATACTTATTTCACAGTGTCAAAGAAAATGAAAAATGTCAACACCTTCTTGGATGATCGAAAGTGGGTGAAACTGTACTGCAAAAGGCCACATCATTGCATCTGAAGACAGCACAGACAGAAAGATAGCACTTATAAAAGACATATCTGAAAAAATGATGGTGTCCAAAACATAAACTCTCAAAAATTAAATCAGGAAAATAAATAGCTCAACAAATGAATGTGAAGAATTGTTCCCAAAGTCATACAGAATGTAGTTATATACTCAAAAGAGGCTTGCTGATCCATATTGTGAGGGAACTGCAATATAAAACAATGGATAAAATACAAATCACTTATTGTATCCTATATTGATGAGGGTGTGGAACAGTGGGAATTCTCTTCATTCTAATAGGAGTGTGGCAATGGCTTCGGTTCACAACATGGTTTCCAATAAAGATGGAAAAATATTTTCAGAAATGTGTTGAAATAATTCACCAGTTAGAGAAAAACAACTAAGCTCATGTAAGTGTAAATTTTAATGCAATTTTAGATTACCAATGATCGAAAACCTTTTTTAGAATTGTCCAAACTAAATAAAACAGTAAGTCTCATCCACAGTTATTAGTATATAAATTATCTACCACAGGAAGTTATAAGATATTGAGACAAATTCACCATAATTATGTGGAAAAAATGAGTCTAAAATGTCCTCAGCTGTGACAAAGTGGGAGAAAAACACAGAATAAAGCTATTTTTAAAAAACAGTGAGATTTAATATATAATCTATGTGACTTTTCATCTCAAAGGACAAGTAAATGTGTTTCCTACATAAGGAAATTAAGTAAACAAACAAAAGACATAAGATCTTACCCCAGGTTGATCAAGAAGTCTAGTATAGAGGAAAGGGAAGCCTAACACCTCTGGTTCTACAGCTGCCTTGAGATCCATCTATTCAGATTGAAGTAAGAAGACAGCAGGATCCAACAGAGGACTTGAATACAATTGATCAATTTATTTTGTCAAATATTTGACCATGTGGTAAACAACCTCATAGAAACTATTTACACTCATTAATTATCTGATAAGACCATCCAAAATTACTCTTCCTTAGATATACTAGGGAAGCACTCTACCTCTCACCCTTATCAACAGGGAAAAAAGAGATACATGTAATCTGGATAAAACATATCATAATAAAACACAATGTTTTGCAGAGCAAATTGTATTATTTTAGAAAGATGAAAAGCAAGACTCATTATTGAATGATAATTCATTATATTTATTTCATAAAAATGAAGCAGAAAATAATTTCATAACTCAAGAAATAGCTGTTACATGTGCAAGTTAAAATATGAAAATCCATAGAATGAAATCCACAGCCTCTTAGAAAGGTGACATATTGTCCTTAGAAAGTCAGGTGAGTATGGCTGAGACAATAGTGTCTGAGTGCTTTATTATAGCCTTGTAGTACTAGTTGACTTTTTAAACTATGTGCATTTATTACTCTTTTAAGTATAAAAGTAGCTAAAACAAAGGATTAAACAGAATAATAGGATGAGTAGGAGTTAAGAATTTCAAGGTTTGATGATTTTGACAGTTCCTTACCTATGGGTACACAGAAAGCCGTTACCAGGACTGTATAGCTATTGTTGCAGCTGAGACAGGCTCCCAGCTCTTCTCTAGGCAGAATATTTAAAGAACAAAGAGACTTCAAGTTGGAATAATTATATTTAATAATATATATTGTTTTTACTACAAAGCAACTTTCTTCAATTACTCAAACTTTTCCAAGCTACTTGAAACAGTTATCTGAACACACAGGTATATGTGAAGATCTGTTTCTGTTGCTCATGGTTTTTCATTTGGTATTTCTGCTTCCTATGAAACTACAAACTAAACACAAGAGGTAAAAATAATATTGTTCATATTATATGCCATTAAATTTCAGAACATGATTATACTGTTTATATTTAATTTTTTTAGCATTCTAGGGTGTACCTGTTATACCTATCATCAAATGCATGCCATTAGCACACACATTCAAACATTTTTTTCTCAAACATTTTTTTCTTTCTTTCTCTCTCCCTCTTTTTCTTTCTCTATAAAAATATACATATGTTTGCATATCTAGTGACCATTGTTTAACACTCATGTAACATGATCAAATCACACTTTTAAAGTATTGAAAACAGTATATACTAGTATGTGAGAAGACAAATATATGAGATGACCCTATTTCAAATAAGTATGAACTTGTTCAAATTCTGAGCTAATTTACTTCAGTGAATTAGCCTCTGCTTAATTTCAAATATAGGTTCTATGTCAAAGTACATTTCTTTGGGAAGAGTTGGAGGATGCAGTCAATATGATTCAAAACTTTTTTTGAAATTCTCAACTAATAATTTTATAATTTTTTATATTTTGGAAATATAATTCCATTATTTGTTACTTTTGTTTCTCTTGTTCATCCCCTTCCATGCCCCTCAATTGTTTTCTCTCAAATTCACAGACTTTTTCTTTAATTTTAGATAGATAGATAGACAGACAGATAGGCAATAGATAGATACATGATAGATAGAGCAGGGTCAATCCATATAACATTGCTAATATTTTTAAAGTGCATTTCCCACCACATTTAAGCAAAACAAAAAAAATGTTGCATTTAAAAAATAGTTTAGGAAAAATACACATTTTAAGTAATAGCTGTCTTATTTTATCTTGGGATTCTGTAAATACTTTCTATGAAGTTCAATTTAAATAAAAAATAATTGACTGCAGTTAGGCATAAAAGAATAAATATGATAAAATGGATGAATACACAAGATAGCTACAGATATATAGAGAACAGAGATTTCCAAATCATGTGAATGGCACTCTAGTAGGTTAAGAAAACAGAGTTGTGTAACTAAATGAAGTATTAACAACTGACATTAAAATAATGGTAAGAATTAAAACATGTATAGGACCAATACAGGAGATAGGCAGGATCTACTTGGTAAGAAAATCAGAATTCATGTTTCACTACAACACTCAATTTGCATTTGTTCTTTGAGATGGGTGTGATACTATTTTTATTCTTAAGAATTTTCTGGTTTTGCTGTTAGGACTTGTAACAAGTAGTTTCTGTGTGGTTTTGATATATCCTGCCACCATGCTTCTTGGTGAACTTTAGAATTCACTCTTTTCTGGAACTACACAGTAGTCCAGACTCAACTAGCATCTTTCTGTACACATTCCTAGAATAAATGATCCTGTGTATGTACTATGGTTGTTTGATTTGGAGAACATTAGAGCTCTCTCTCTTTCCTGAAGAGAAGCTTCACATTGAATTTTTATTTGTTTCATTTTTAGTTCATTTTGATTTATTTTAACTTTTTATCTTCCTAATAATGTTCTCCTTTTTGTTAACTATTCTGAACTCAAGTTAACATTATCTTTTACATTTGTGAACAGAGTGAATATGAGAGTGTTTTTAAATGTTATGGTATCTTTCTGTATATATACATATTTTTTTCTTTTACTTATACATATAGTCCTGTTCTTCACTTTATGGCTTTTCATGATCAAAGATTTTGCATTTGGAAGAATTATAGAGAAAGTTAAATGCATAGAATTATGTTACCTTTCTGCAGAACCAGGTATGATATATTTATGACATGTGAATAAGTCCACTATCAGTAGAGAAATTCCATATTAGACCAATTCAAATTCCTGGAGTAAAGTCTTCTTAGTATAAAATATATGCTGTATGGGAATTGAAAACTACCCAATTTCTACTATCCTAAACAAGATATCTGACTTTCAAAACTCAAAAAATAAATGGCACACAAGAAATTCAGATGAATAACACATTTCCAAGAAATAGGAATAGGCTCCTATGACACAAATATTAGAAAAGATAGTTGGAAATCTAAAAATAGCTGTGGCTGACATGATAAATTACAAGTGGAAACCATTAATAATAGGTGTTTCCAAAGATATCACTGAATAGTAATGACCAGTATACTGATGAGATTGTCTAGCAGAAAATACAGATGCGAGCCATTGTTTAAATACCCACTGAGTAAAAGAGATTCTTCTCTCAGTCTCTCACCAACTTGTTTAAACTTTTCTCCAAAGTCTACCTGATATAAGAGCTTGGCAAATTTAGACACTCCAGTTATCAGTAAAGAACTCCAAGTGTCAAACTTGTGCTTGAGAAGTGAGAGAAATATCAGATTCCATTTTGACTTATCACATATCCATAGAAAGGCCTTGGGAATAAATAGTCACTTAAACCCATCCCTATAGTGGCGAGAACTACCATAGTTCCAGAGAGCATCACCTTTGAATGAGACACTTATGTCACTTTAAATAATTATGGACACTTCTGTTATACTGAATGACCTGACTATAACCAGAGAAAACCTGGGGCAAAACTGTAATTTCTATTAAAGGACTACAATGGTAGAAAGAAAGAGAGAAAGATATCCTAGTCCCATGGAGTAAATACAAAGAACCAAAAGAACTAAAGCTATGTCACAAGCAACCAGCAGGCTTTTATCGTTAAACTCATACTTGTGCGGGTGTGTATATCGTTATAAAATTAAAATTCCAGATAGATATAAGCAACTTATAAAAGCTATCTTCCATAAAATGAGCCTGTCTCTGAAATTGTAAATGACCGAGCTTATCTTCTTCATAACAGAAAAACATTACATATTTTGGAGGGGTGTTTTGTCTAACAAATAGCTCTTTGGGACTTACATATTATGTTTTCCTTAAATTACAATAATGAGATTTTTAACTCTCTCATGTTTTATGTGGTTATATTTGAGTACTGAGACAATTTCATGGACTAACTTTTAAAATCCGATTAAAAAAACACATATAAATAAGTTTGTAAGACAAAGTAGTCTACAAAGACACTTTGTAATCACCTTAACTAATCAAAATGCACATAAGAAGTAATCAAACTACATAGCATGTGTCTTCTGCTACAAAACATGAGATAAGTATGCCATCAAGCTGATCTGAACTACCATGAACTGACCTCTCACTGCATTTCCTCTCAACTGGCTCCCCACAGACGGCCAGTTCTCTGACTTCAGTTCTACTCAGCTCAACTGAGCTCAACTACCTCTCCCTGTGCTACTTATCTGTGCTGTTCTCATGAGAATTGGATGTAGTCTATTCTATCAAATCTTTCTTTGTCCCCCAATTACATGTCATTGTTTGAAATAAAAGGTGTGTACTAAGGGCATGTTTATATTCCAGCCAAAGGAATTAAAGGAATTAAAGACATTCAGACCTTTGGATGTGATCAGAGCAGCCAGGCTGATGGATAAAATTCATCTACAAGGCAGGTTTTTATTTAAAGCTGAGTCTGATACTGTTTTATTCATATTTTTGTGGCATATATATGTTTTACTTGGTTAAGATCTTTATCATATTTTCCTGAAGAAAATTTCTTTAAGCTAACAATGAAATTATGCTAGTAGATACAAAGTAATAAAATAAACCAAATAAAAACTTTAAATTTCAGTACAAATACTAAGCATTTTTCTCCTATAGGCTTTCTATGTATCTTTAAAATGATTATAATTTTATTTTCTTTCCTCAGATGCCTTGCAATATTTAAAAATTATAATGATGATACTCGATACCCAAAACTGATTCATGATTCTCATTTTCTTTTAAGGGCTACCTTGGTGGTAGTGAGGGCTACAGACTGTCAAACTAATGGACACATTCCTATGATAATTCAAGGCAGTTAAAAAAAAAAAAAAGACAAAGAGAAACATCCTCTCCTCTCCAGGCCCATAATGAAGAAGAATGCCAACAACAATTAAGCTGGAGCTGCTTTCTGGGCCTCTGCTCTCACTTAGACACACTCCTGCAACAGTATTTAATCAGAAGGGATTGGGAAAAGATTATAAAGAATTGTGTTTACCTTAACCTAAGTGGAACCAGCTACTGAACTCCAAGATGTAACTGTGGGTAAGATTTAAGAAGAGAAGAATGCAGCATAAAAACAGGAAGCTCCATCTATTTCCTATGAACTTTAGAATTTTGGTTAGCTCAGCTGAATACAGGGGACCTTTTCTATTGTTAGCTACTGTGTAGACAGTAGGAAGCTGTAACTGATAGTCAGAAAGGTTAGTCCATGTTCAGAACAGACACAGAAAGGCAGCACGGCACCTGGCATTATTTATCATCTATAGATGGCATCCCTACATAGTGTCACTGACTTCTAAGTCAGGGAAGAACTCCATGGCATCCTGTTCAGCAGGTGCCCAGCTGATAGAGCACAGCCACCCTGAGACCCAGCAAAGGATGAATCACTGTCATGTCCTGTAAATCATCTGCTTTGATGAAGCTTCTCGGTAACTAGAGTGCGTGGAATCCTACAAAGATTTTAAAGAAAAAAACATGCAGACAAAGTTTGTAAATGGATATATCTAACCTGCTTGTTCACTGAACTGCTACAAACAATAGCACACATTTTGTTTTATAATTTCTACTTTCTTCCAAAAACAAAGTTCCTAAAGTTTACATATTGAATTTTCAAAACATTCTTCTGATTTAATTGAATTTTAAAACAACCAAATTAACCAAGGGAAAAGGAATTAAATGTGCACGAAACACATTGAAACTTGCTTTGGAAGATGAGAAGAAAATAGTATGATCATTACAGATCTTAAAATCTAGAAGAATATATATTAATGTGGAAAATCATCTTAAGATATATTAGCACATGAAATATTCTAAGAGACTTACCTAAAAATTGTCATTGCAATGCCTGGAAGACAAGATAAATTTCTATTATTTAATAATAGGTAAAATTTAGATGGGTTTGTGGACAGCTTGAAGTTTCAGCTAAGCTTGAAGACTTCTATTCTCCAACTATTGAGACAGCCATAAAAGTTATCTGCTCTCATTTGAATTTCAAATGTCTCAGAAGCCCCACCATTGAACAAGTAGCCCTAGCTTAGTGCTAGTGACCTGAGAGAACTGTTAGAGGTGAAATCTAGTGAGAGTCATCCAGCCATTGATGGTGGTGGTGGTGGTAGTGGTGGTGGTGGTGTGTGTGTGTGTGTAGACTTCAAACCTAAGATGAAGGGGAATTGTGAATTATCTTGGTCCTGTTGGTGGTTTCTAGTGAGACAGGAGAAGAAGAGGGAAGACCAAGAGGATATGAGAAAGAAAAAAAAAAAAGCCCTCTGGTCCCTAGGATATGGTTGGCATCTCTTGAAGGCTGAGGATCAAGGATTTTGACAGAACTAACCCAACTGCTATGAAGACTGTGTGCACAGTAACTCTCCTGTTCCTTGAGACCCATCTCAAGAGCAATAACATAGCTAATAAATCAGGTTTAACACCAATGCGCAAGCCTTAAAACTTGTGGTTTTACCAGCACTCTAATCTTATTTGTACTGCACCATGTACCTCATAAGCCACTTTTCATGATCATTTATAAAAAGAAATATGCCTGGAGACATACAGAGACTGAAACACTAACTCTTCCTCCCCCAAAGCATACATACACTGGAACTAGCCCCCTACACAAATATAGATGATAAGCAACTTGGTCTTCATCCAGATCCCTTAGCAAGTGGAGTGGGGGTACCTATCTCTGTCATAGATTCTGTTATCTGTTAGTGAAACACCTTACCCTAGCTGAGCTGCCATGTTGGGCCCCAGTTCAAGAGGAAGCTTTTAACCTTCATGTGACTGATGAACTAAGGGGGTAAGATATGTGGGGGGCCTCCCCTCATCCAAGAAGAAGGAGAAGAAGGTGAGGGGGAAGAGTGTGGAAGGATGGAACCAGGGGGGAGTAGGAGGTCCTGCAATCAAGATGTAATTTGAATGAATAAATATTTTTTAAAAATTGATGAAAGAAAAATTAACAATTTTCTTAAATTTATTTTTTAATTTTAATTTTTAAGCTTTCCTTCATATAATCTGGTTATAATTATTTTGACTGAAGAATATAACTTAGAAGCCACAGTATAGGCATGTAACTACTGTAAGACAACTGTATGTATATTTTTGTTAGTATTCACACCAGAATTTTTGAGTGATTATTTTTCTTTATCTAGAAAACTATGTTTTAGCTTTCTTCTGACTTGTCCTGAAGCTGTTCTCTAGAGTCTCAATAAAATTCCCGTCTTCACCAAAGTGTACATCTCTAAGGAAAACTTCTCAGACTCCATGACACAGCATTGTTAGAGTCAGGAACATACTGAATAATACATCCCAACTCAGATAGCATGCAGTAGCAAAGAATGGTTATTTTCTGCAGAACTCCATCATGCAGGGATTACCATATAGAGAAAATGGTGACCCAGCAATGAGCTCACATGCTCCTTTTAAAACTTTCAGGAGAATTCCAGGGTGGATTTGGTAATCTTCAACATGATTCGAGCATTCAAACTAAAAAGCACACCTTTGGCCTAGTTAGTAAACAATCATGAGTTGATCATAAGGCAGAAAGGGTATTCAAACCAGCAGTTAAGTAACTCTAAACAATCTTATCTTTCTCAAGCCAGATGGCTAAGTCATCTCCGATTGGCTGCCTATTCTGCTGTTTTTCCAATAACTGCTGAGCCCATTTCTGAAAAACGGGAATCTTAGACCTGTTCTAATTTAACAAGAAACTGAAGCCTGTCATGGAGTTGGCCTGGCTCATAGATTAAGCCTCTTTTGGGGTCCTAGGGTCCTGAAGGGTCTCAATTAGGGGTACTTCTAGGGCCTTTCAGCATGAAGTAGCATCTTCCTTCTCAGACGTCAGCAGTACCAGCATCACCAGACCCATCTCCCTCTATGTGTCTCTTCAGCACAGTATATGAAAAGGAGACTGGTCCCATTGCAGCCTCACTGCTTGGTTAGGGAGCCCACTGAACACTATGTGAATACAGCAGAGAGGAAGATGTGCTGATGCTGATCTTGCTGTTACTTTCTTCCTTCAAATTCTTAAAAAGGGTTTTCAATGGAAAATATGTAATAGATGTAAATGAATTTACTATTAATACTCAAGTAAAAATATTAACTGTATCACATATAGCTACTAAATTCTGTCACCTTTCTCATCATGAATTTTCTCATAGGCTTTAAGTTTTTCTCTATTGTGGAAGTGTAATTATATTTACAGGTGGTATATTAGAGGGTTCTTCATGCACACACTGAATTTGTTCATTGTTTTACTTTGGACAGTATCTGTGCAGCTTTTCAGCAGTCCAGAGAAATTCAATATTCCTGGGTCTCTTTTCTTGAGCCATTTTATATCTAGGGAAGATATCCTAACTACCCCTTGAAGCTGTACTAATTTTGTCTTGAAACATAAATGAAAGCATGCCATCTATGACCTTATTCAACAAAAGAACTAGTCCTCCTTCTTCTGAACCATTATTTAACTAACACCAATAAAACACAATTGATCTGGTCATTGTTTATTAGTCAGTATTTTGTTATTTACTTATTTTGATGAACAGTCCTGATAAATCATGAATAATTTGATAATAAATGAAATTAGTAAACACTGGAGAAAATGTTAAATATTATTCAAGCTACCTTTACTTTAATTGTAAATAAGCAATTTTGCAATTATATGACAAAAGCTACTGAAATCCAACATTAAACTACTTCCTCTGAGCAAAGGATAGGATAAGGACAAGTAATAAATAGTAATGTGTAATGATATTGAAAGAAATAGGCATAGCCACAATGACGTTAAATTTATAGCGTAATTTAAAAAGAAAAAAAGTTATAAAAATTAATATTTCCACTAGAATTTAATCAGCAAGCTTGACCCATGTTTAGTGAGAAACTCTGTCTCAGGGGAATAAATTAGTGTGTGATAGAGCAGGAAAACAGATGTCCTCCTGTAGCCTCTGCCCATACACATCTAGAAACATCAGTGTGCCCTTGCTCACCTACACTCACACTGCAATGTTTCTAGACTGAATTTAAAATGATGACATTAAGTATCCTTGAGGTACATAGGAACCAAACCCAAGCTTCTTGAGTTCCCAGAAAACCCATTATTGGAAATCCTCACTGCTTTCTCTTATTTTGAGGTTTTACGTTTGTTTTTGTTTTTGCCATGGTTGTTTGAATAAAAATATTCCCATAGCCTTGTGGATTTGAATGTTTGATTACCAGGGAGGGACACTATTTAAGGATTAGGAGGTGTGGTCTTGTGGGAAGAGGTGTGTCACCTGTTGTGTTACCAGGTTCATGATGTCTCTTCAGAGCAATAAGAGTGGACTAAGATATTTGCCAACTTAAGAGGGTTCAAGAATACCCCAGGTTACACAAGAAAGAGCAAAATAGGATCATTTTGAGTATCAGATTCTAATTTTACACATGAAAAAATATAAAATTAATGGGAAAAACAGAGATTGTTTTGCTACCCCTCAAGTTAAGAGTGTATTCACAAGTCCCATCAACAGAACAACCACTGGGAAAATTTTACTGTTGAAAGGTGGGAGTAAGAGAAATAGCAATCTGTTTTTATTGAACCTTGTAGACCCAAGTTTGGCCAAAGGAAGATATTAGGCCTGTCAGAGAAATCTTCTGAATAAAATAAACATGTCTCATCTTTAACCAACTGAGACAGAGGTGTTAACATTGCTTGTGGCAAATCTGAGCAGCAAAGTGCAGCAGGGATCAGATCTCACACAGAGCTATGTTGAAGAATTTTTTCTTCTAAAAACAATTGTTAATTATTTAGAATATGTATAGACAGGAAGTTTTGGATCACATTCGACTCCTGAGCTTTCACCTCCTAACAACCAGACTGGCATCTGACGCAGAGGCTTCACATTCTAATGAAGATATTGCATCCATCACCAATCTACAAAGCTTCACAAAAAAACAAAAAAACAAAAAACTAAAGCAAGGTAAGTGGTGAATCTCTAAATAAGTTTCATGTAAACAATCATGCATCTATTTTATTATGTACCAACAATGTGACAGTCCAATTGTAAGTTAACATGCCATATCCCTACTATGTGAGGACTGGAGAGATCTGGATTGTGTATACGCAAGTACATATGAGCATATATGCATGAGTCTGTTGTGGTGGAAATTCTGATTTCATTAAAAACATGGTTGTGTCGAATGAATGTGTTTTTTGTTTTGGTCTCAAGTATGGGATGTGAGGGTGCTTTGTTCACTAGTGAAAAACACACTTGTGAGAGGGCCATAAAAAATATCCTGATGGAAAAGCATGTGATGTTTTGCCAGTCAGAAATTGTCATGTGTGGGGAATATGCTTTTTGCTGGAAAACATCCTTTGATGGACAGACTCCTTGGAGAGTGCATGATCTTGATCAACAGGAAGTTCCTTGTGTGGAGGACGTTGGCCAAATGGAAAATATCTTTGTGTGGATTTTGAGGGGGTATAAATAGAAACCCCAGAAACACAGAGGGGCTTTTGCTTGGCATTGTTTCTCATAGCTTCTCATTGCTACTTTGCTTCTAAGTACTCCAGACAATGCTTCCAGACTTGTTTCTTCCAAGACTTAATGCTGCCTTCGCTGCTTAAGGCTCAGGTTGGGCTGAAGAGACTGCGGGCCCAAATAGGGTACAGCAACTGTTGTCACTGCCACCACCAATACCAGAGCCTCTAACACTGCTACTGTCCTTTCTAGACCTCCCCCAAACTGCTGCTGGTTCATGTTGCTACTGGTACCTGTTCCTGTGCAAGCTGTTTGGCTGGACTAGTGGAGTCCTGATTGATTGCTTCAAGGACTTATTTCTAAAGAGGTCTATACTGTCTGTCTCTACTAACCTTTTTCTCCTGTACCTTGGGATAGTGGGTTGGAAGGTGAATAAAATTATTAATGTAACAATAAATAAATAAATAGTTTAAGAGTATGCCTTCAGTCTATCTCCACACGAGTGTGAGCAAATTTACATATGAGTGTAAATGCACAATGAAGATGTGTGCAAGAGCACATGTACATGTGCAAGTATATGCATGTGTGTGAAGATGAATGTGTATATGTGTGTAAACATTAGTGTCTATAAGTAAAATATTACAGACCTACCTATAGACAATTGTAAAAAATAGTTTTAAGAATAAACATATTCTTTGCATAAAGCATTTCCTTTTAGGTACAGTTAATAAATTAATATAGATTCTGTTGTTTTACTTGTTACAAAACTTATGAGTAAAACAAATAGCTTTATTTTCCAAGTTAAAGTAATAAATAAAAATATCAAAATATTACAAAATATAAAATTATAAATATTGACTTAGACTTGTCACTGTTTATTAGATGACTCCTATTCTTATTCTTCATTTGAAGGTAAAATATGGAAAAATGTGAGTCATCTCCATGTCCTTATGGATTAAAAAATTACTTTTGGAATAAAAACATAAAATCACTAATCATTACTGATTATATTATGTGGCAATTATAACTACCACTTAAAAGAAATATGATTTAAAAACATGTGATTTCTCCATCATTTTTGAACATGTCTGAAAAAAAGAGAGCTGCAATTAAATTGCTAGAAGAAGATGAAGTAAACAATCCAGTCCATGGGAGAAGCTTGAAGGTCCTGGAAGAAGGAACATAATGTGGTGAAGAAACTGAAATACAAAAAAACACAGACAGTAGTGGCACTTAACCTACCAGAGAAATTAAAAGGAGAGCTGTCTGCAACACTAGAGTGTTCATGCTTCCTGACAGGCAGCCTTTATAGACAGTCCATGTAAGGTCCCTGTGCTCTAGACTCCGCCTCTGCCTGTCTGCACTACTCTGTAAGGAAAGGCTTAGCTATTGCTCTAATCAGTGAGCTAGAATAGGAAGTGGTGCATCCACTGTTGAGCAAAGGCTCAACAGGTCTTGTGTAGCTCTTTTTGTGTGTCTGCTCTTGGCAATAAGCAAAGCAAGTTCGAGAAGGTGAGCAATCTTTAGTGTTTTCCCATTAAAAGGAGTTTCCTGGAGTTCAGACTAGCTACAGTAATGGAATTTTATGTAGTGGCAGATGAAAATAATAATGAAACTTGTGGGAAAATTGGTCAAATTACAAAATAATGGCGTCGCACTGGCGATATAACACAGAAAACTATTGCTATTTTTATTTTTTGTATGCCACTAAGATATTGAGAATTCTCCAACACATCCTAAATCCAGCAGAGCTTTACAGAAAGAATGTACAAAGTCATGGAGATACCTAAACAGCCCAGGCTAATGATAGAATAGATGGTTGATCTCTTAAAACTAACAGCAGAGCCCTATTATTGAAGGGCCACTTCCACTCAGCTCATGGAAAGTAGAGCGTTCCAGCAGGTGCAGGCATGGAGCCTTCATCTTTATGTTCTAGTTTCTTCAGAGGAAGGAGATACTATGCAGACTGTGAAAAGAAAAACCTGGACACCAACTAGAACAAAAAACTCTCTATCTGTAATCTGTCCTGCTTGTGAGATGTGCTGGGACGATGATGGCATGTAACTTATGGGAGTGGTCATCCAAGGTTTGGTTTAACTTGAGGTGCTCTCCACAAGAGGAAGCCCATTCCCTACACTGCTTGGATGGCAAGGAACTAGAGATTGGAAAGCCCAGAGATCTAGGGTAGAAACAATCATGACATTGAAAAAGAATCAATGGGGGTCTGGAGAGATGGCTCAGTGGTTAAGATCACTGGCTTCTCTTCCAAAGGACTTGGGTTCAAATTTCAGTTACCACATGGCAGTTCATAGCTGTCCAATTGCCGGGTGTGGTGGTGTACACCTTTAATTCTAGTGCTAGGGAGACAGGCAGGCAGATCTCTGTGAGTTCAAAGCTAGCATGGTCTATAAAGTGAGTGGAGGACAGGCAAGGATACACAGAGAAACTGTGTCTCAAAAACCAAATATATATATATATATATATATTAAAAAGAATCAATGAAATGATTTCTAATTTTATTCTGCTATACCCAGAGACCATTGCCTTGTTTAGTTGTCATTAGTGAAGCTTTCTCCAGCAACAGAAGGAACAGGTGCAGAGATCCACAGAACTGTGGTCACAGAAGTGGGGGAAAGACTGTAGGAGTTAGAAGGGATGGAGGACACCAGGGGAATATGGCCCATAAAATCAGAAAAGCAGGGCTCACATGGGTTCACAGAGACAAAAGTAGCAAGCACATGGCCTGCATGGATCTGTACCTGGTCCTTGGAGTATGTTATAGCTGTTACCTTGGTGTTCTACTCCTAACAGTAGAAGAAAGCGTATCTTTGACACTGTTGGCTGACCTTGATATTCTTCTCCTTGTACTGGGTTGAACTGTCCAGATATGAGGTATTTTGTCTTGTCTTATTGTATCTTGTTTTCTCCTATCTGGCTGGTGTCTCTTGGAGACCTGTTCTTTTCTGAAGAAGAAATGGAGGGAGAATGGATCTAGTGTAGAGTTGAGGTGGGAGGGGGAAGTTCAGAGGAGTAAAGAGAGGAGAGAGTGTGATTGAGATGTATTTTAAGAGAAAAATCTCTTTTCAATTTAAAAAAGTTAAAAGAATCAAAAATATTCCCTTACTCAAAGCACAATTAAACATTTGAATGTGTGTGTTTGTGTGCATAGAACAATTAATGGGAAAAGAGGAAAGAGGCTATGAATTTGAAAGAGAGCAATGAGGGGAATATGGAATGACTTTCAAGGAGAAAAGAGAAGAAAGAAATCTTGCAATTATAATCTCAAAACTAAAAATAAATACAAAATTGTTTATTAATTAATATATTTATTCAAGTTACATCCTGATAGCAGCCCCCTCCCTCCTCCTCACCTGGTCCTACACTCCCATCCTCTTCCCCCATCCCTCCTCTCCTCCTCAGATGAAGGGAAACCACCATTTATATCAACCCACCTTAGCACATCAAGTTACATGAGAGCTAAGAGCATCCTCTTCCACTGAGGCCTGACAAGGCAGCCCAGCTAGGGTAAAGTGTGCCACAAACAGTTAACAGAGTCCACATCAGAGATAGCCCCCTGCCCATTGCACTTGCTAAGGTATCTGTATGAAGACCAAGCTGCCTATCAGCTATATATGTGTAGGGGGCTAGGTCCACTGTATATATGATATTTTTAGTTGGTATTTCAGTATCTGTAAACCTCCAGGGGCCTATGTTGGTTGGTTTTCTTTGTCTTCATGTGGAAGTCTCAGGCCTTCCATATCCATATCCCTCTTTTATTCCTCTTTCTCTTCTACAATACTCTCAGAGCCCAACCTAGTGTCTGGCTGTGTGTCTCAGCATCTGTTTCAATCCACTGCTGGCTAGAGTTTCTCACAGGATAGTTATTGTAGGTTCCTGTGTCTCTGAGTCTGTAGGTTGTAGGATGGTTTTCTTTTTTGTACTACATGACTAATATCTATTTATAAGTGAGTATATACTATTTGAATCTTACTGGGTCTAGGTTAGCTTTCTCAAGATAAGCTTTTCTAGATCCATCCATTTGGTTGCAAATTGTAGGATTTCCTTGTTTTTGAGAGCTGAGTAGTATTCCGTTGTGTAAATGTACCAGTGTTTTCTTTTACTCTTCAATTAAAGAACATCTGGGTTGTTTCTAGTTTCTGACTATTATAAATAAAGCTGCCATAAACATAGTTGAGCTGATGTCCTTGTGGTTTGGTGGCTAATCTTTTGGGTATATGTCCAGGAGAGGTATGGCTGGGTCTTAAATTATAACTAGCATATAATTTTAAGCATATTTTAAATGTAACTTGCCTAAAATAAAACAAGTATTATCTTTATAACACCTTCCAGGAGCTAGAATAAAATATATGAGTTGTAGATCACATGCAGTATGAGGGATTGCTTATCCCACTGGAAGATGCATCAGAACTATTCAGAGAGATTCTTTTTTTTTAATAATTTATTTTTTATTTCTTCAAGATACATCTCAATCACAATCCCCTCCCTACTCCCCCCTCCAGTCCCACCCTTCCACCCTCCTCCCCCTCAGCCCCACCATCCTCTTCCCTTCTTTTTTTTTTTTTTTTAGTTTAAGGTATTTATTTTTCCCCCCAACAGCTCTCCCTTTCAGTCCAAATCATGGTTCTTTTTCTTATAACTATAAATAAAATACAAAACAACAGAAATAAATAGGCCACGATTATAAGAGTTATATGGCTTAGCATATATTACCAATGTCCAGTCCATATGTATTTGGCACCTGACTTTAACATTCTACTATCTAACCATCTCCATGAGTTTAAAGTTCTATATCTAACTCAGCTTTCATACTAACTTGCCTCATAATTTTAAAAATATCTTAATAAATTATTAAAAAAATATCTTCTTAAAGTATATATCACTTGCTGTTGCCTCCAAAGTATCTGATTTCTTAAGACTAAGAGAGACCCAACAACTTAATCCAACTCTCAGATGTGTTTCTGATGTTGTCTAAGAACACATTTTGATAATTGATACATTGAATGGGATTATGAGGATCTCTGAAAATGAATTTCATTTTGACTTCATAGTTTTAAACAATCAGTTAATTTTGGTTGTTCTTTTAGTCAGACATATACCTAAAGAATAATATAATTATTTATACTTATACTTCTATTTTTTTTCTTACATATTGTAATAAAGAATTGAAACCAGTCAAGTTAGTTAGTTGTTAGATGCTGCTGGTAAGGTCGAAGTCTGGCATTACTGGAAAGCCCCTGAACTTGGTGCTACATGACAGACTCCCTTTTCTCAGCAAGGTTTCCTCTTCTACTTTATCTGGGGAAACCCAAAACCCACACCCTTCATCTGAGTATTGTCAGGTAGCCTTCAGGGAATTTAAAGGCCCAACCCTTTCTCCTGACTCCTCATAAGAAACCAGCCCAATGATAACCTGAAAACACCTCCCCATGCTAATGAGATTTCCTGGCAACTTGGCTTTCAGTCAATTACTTTTGTCAATGCCTCTTGCCACACTTGGAGTTCTTTCTCCACCCACATTGTCCATGGAATAATTAGGTACTTGATTCCTTTTCTTATACTATTCATTTACATGCTACTGCGTGTAAATGAAGTATTCCTGAATACTACTAGCCCCATTGAATCAAACAGGTTCATCTCTAAAACCCCTCCCACTGTCCAAGGTTTAAAATGTTTCACAAAATAAACACTCTTCAACACCAATCTTCTGCCATGATCATCTGAGGCTTGAGTGTTTATTTTGGGCTTGAGGAAGAAGGAATATTCCCCCCATGATGAATTTGTCACTGGATCTACCTGCCTAACCAGGCTTGTTTAGTGCACAGGCTCCCACTTCACCCTGATTGCTGCCCCCAAAGGTCCCTCCTGTTTCTCCTGTGCCTGTACGGCTCACCATAGTGCTCATCCGTGGTGGCAGTGGGTTGGTGGCTATTCCTGAAGCAGCCATAAGATTCTCTGGGAGGAAGTCAGACTCCCAAAGTCATTTGGCTCAGTTTAGGAGCTCTGAGCTCCTTGAGACTGCTTGTTCAGGGACAGCAGCTTATCTAAAAGAGCTGTGGCCTTTCACTATACAGTAGACAGGGTCCCTTTCTCCTGCATGCTTATCTTTAGAGCATGCAATGGATAAAATCCTTTCTCCACCCTCTCCAGGATATCCTATGACACAGATCATGTCCCATTGTTTCATCATTTTCTGCCCAGAAAACGATATGACCAGGACCTTCTGGTGGATAGGTCCATATTGGTCCCTGACAAGGTCTTAGCTTCCTAGGAGAGTACTGGACAAGAGCCAATCACTCCAGAAGGCACAGAATGACAATTAGTTACAGTTGAATAATTTTGTTCTCAAGGTATATTGAATCATTGAAGCATACTCATGGAGCTGAGGTAGACACACACACAGAGAGAGAAAGAGAGACAGAGAGAGACAGAGAGACAGAGACAGAGACAGAGAGACAGAGAGACAGAAAGAGAGACAGAACAGAAAGAGCTTTCACTAAAAGGGATATCATGTAGGAGATGTTTAAGTAAACCTCTCTGATGTTATTGTTATTTTTATTTTTTTCCTCCAGGCACTTAATATCCTAGACCTCATTCATAATCACTTCAGAAGTGTCCACCAGAGATAATTTCTAACTTGAGATACTCCTATAAAACAGAAAGGGATCACTGCAACAGTAGTTACCAGAGGTATAAAAGTGGTGGCTTATTCTCGAAGGTTGTAGGAACCAAAATATTTTTCATTATACTCTTATAAAACGAATAAAAGAAATAACAAAAACATATGAGAGATTTTAATTTTTTCACTGTATCTTTGTTAAAGTTCAAGATAACATGGAAACTTTATTATCCAATGTTATTTTCAAAATCAAGAGCCAGTGCCACATCAAAGCATTTTGCCAGAGGTAACAGTGTTAGAAAGTACAGACAACGGTGGGTGATCTGCCTTTGGTGGAGCATGACTCTCTCAAACATCTGAAATAAGACTGTCTTATTAAGTTGAAGTGGAGAAGTCTAAGCAGCACCCCTGTGGGGATAGAACACAGCCTCAGTGTCAAAGTTATACATTTCTCGTTATCTATGAATACTCACCCTTCTAGCCATCTAACAAGTAGAGCATTAATGGCCTTTGAAAGGTATCTGATACAATTTTCTTTGAAGACAGTTATTTTGGCAAGTCCATGGACCTTCTAAGGAACAACACAATTAAAATGGGGATATTGAGGGGCTATTGGGATCTATAGTGTTTTAGAGTTAGTAAACTCCAATGCCATCCCAATACCAAATCTAGGCAATACATTCTCATGCAGTGAGGTTAGAGAGAAATATTTTAGTTATAATGTCAGAATACACAGAACCTGATTACAAAGGAGGTTTTCTGTATTACTTTAAAAAACTATTTAATTCATTTCCCCAAGCTCACTATATGACTAAGGAATAGCTACACGCATGTGCATTCAAGATTAGAATTTCAAAATCCTCATTAATATTTTGTTATTGCATGGGGATGATTCATGCTACACTGCCTCTGCTAATTGAATTAATAGCTACAAATGCTCACCAAGAAGATTAACTTATGCACTGCCCTGCCCGCAAGAATGGTTGCTAGGCAGCCCTGGGTGAAAGCTTGGCATCCAGGTCCTTCTCTCTCAGGACTGAGACTGCTATGCATACTTGACTATGAGAACTAATGCTTTCTACACTGCCCTCAGGAAGAGCATTCACCTTTGTCTTTACATCTCAATTGCTCCTGTTTAATTATTTCAATCACTCAGTGTATTTTAGTGTTCAAGTCTATTTAATCTTAAGGACACTTTGTCGCTTCCTTTGTGGACTTGCTTTAATGTCTGATCTTACTCTTGTTTTCTTACAAGCATGAGTTCTTATTTACATATGGCTTTCTCATCTCAAGCAGGCACACTTTCTGACTACTGAAGCTTTAGCCATGATAAGTCATAATTTAGATATTTTAAATATTACTTCAACTCATGAATTATCTATGGTCAAATATTTGTCTGCAGTAACTCCTTGGTTTCCACACTACCCTGATTTTTATTTTTTGAGATAATATTCTCATTTTTCACTAGTTTCCATATCTGCAGTCAATACAGCCACTGAGCATTGAAACTAAAAATAGATATGGAAGTTATCTCCTCTAGTTCATGCTTTCTGCTAACAAATTTGTCACTTATGAAATTTGGCCATAGCCCAAATTTGAGCTGATGTCTTTCTTTTTTACAAACGGGTGGCTCCTCTAAATATTAAATCAAATAGAGCTGAACAATGTGCATATATTAAGGGAAGCTTAAAACTTTGGCAATAAATGTGCATTTATTGAAAATACAATATTCATATTAAAATAGTTTTTCCATAATACTAGCCTAGCTCCACTGCAGCTGATGAGATCCTTTTCAAGTTGGGCTTCCCTAGAGAAACTTAGCAGCATAGTCTGGATAACTCCCTTCCCTAAGTAACAACAGTTATAGTCTCTCTCTCTCTCTCTCTCTCTCTCTCTCTCTCTCTCTCTCTCTCTCCTCAGTGTGTGTATCTATGTCCATGAACTCATAGAATGGACAGAAATTCATAGCATAGCTGCTGAGGTGAAATAGCAACTGGGTAATATGTGAAGTCCTGTACAGAAACACCACAGAATATCACTGGGATTGATGAGAAATAGACATGTATGCATGGATCAATTAGAAAATAGGTAACAGAAGTAGACCATTTTGCTTAACATAGAACAATGATTTATACTAACTTAGTGAGAGCATATGTTAGAGAAGACTAATGAGAGAGTTTAAATCATACAGAAGTTAAAATTATGTCAACTTGGTAAAACCCTTCCATGAGATTATACAAAAGATTGTGAGGAGAACCTGGGAGTCAGGGCATGGTCCTAGAGAACAATTGGCAGGGGAAAATGTGGAATATTATGGCTAGGTGGGGTTCCTGGCTCTGTGGGCCAATGGAAGCTGAGTGCTGGAATAGAGGTTGTTGTTTTTGTGAATCTGTCAGACAGGAAGCAGACCCAGAAGACCTAGGAAATTTAGGACCCTCTTCTAGTGACTGGACTCTGCAGCATTCTGTTACTGACCACACAGATCATTTGGTGCAGGTGGATATTCTATGAGTGATAGGTTTTCTGACATTTGGGTTCTTGAATTTTTGAAATATGTCACAACCCTAGTTAAGAATAAAATTTTAAAAAAAGACTACTCTGAGACAGTCCAGCTCCTGGAACAACAGGAAGTCCAGACACTGACTTTATTATGGAGTTTTCAGAACAGAAGGTAACATCTGTGTACATTCATGTATGTGTATGTTCGATTTCATTGCACACACATGTCTTCATTACCTTTGCATTGCTGTGATTAAAACTCCATGACCAAGGCAACTTAGAAAATATAGTGCTTAATTTGGGGCTCACAGTTTCAAAGGGTTGTAGTCCATGACAGCAGAGCAAGGTATGGCAGCAGGAACAACTGGGAGCTCAGATCTTGATATGCAAGTTGGAGTTAGAGAGAAAGAGAAACACTGGAAATGGCAGGAGTCTTTTAAACCTCATAGCCCACTCCCAGTGACATACATTCACCAATAAGGCTACACTTCCTAATCTTTCCCAAACAGTTCAACTAACTGGGGACCAAGCATTTAAACATTTGAGCCAATGTGGACCATCTCTCAAAGCACTAAAGTACATACATGTGCACATGCTAGTATGGTCCAGAAGATAATGTCAGGTGTGACACTACAGAACAATCTATTTTGCTTTTGAAGGCAGGGCCCCTCATTAGCTGGAACTCATAAATACTCTGAGATTGGTTGTCAAGTGAGCCCAAGGGATACACTTCTGTCTCCCTGTGTTGAGATTACAAGCACACACCACCACATCTTCATCAGTATATGGATTCTGTGGATTTAACTGTTTTTCTCCTCCTTGGGCAACAAACACTTTACCAGTTGAGCACAAAAGACTACAATTTTTATGTTTTTTTAACAATGGGTCTTATTGCAGTCAATGACTTCCACATAACTGCACATGTCTTTTATGTGATCCACTTGGTTGTTAATCTATTTTTTCACAATATTTTAAAGGAAAGCTCACAAACAATACAGAGAAATGGAGATGGAGGGATAAAGAAGAATGAAGCCGTGGTTGAGTTCCTCATCTGACTGTAGTTAGTCAAACTAGACAAGAAAAGAAACAAATAGCCTTTAAAAATTTATAAGTATCTGCCTCAAGAGGCATTACAGATGTGGCTGCTATGTCACATGTGCATCAGTAGGTGGCAGAGAGGAAAGATGCCATATCTACATTCAGGGTTCTGACCTATGAACCTCTAAATGAATAGTAGCCTAACATTCCTGGGAAAAAAAAAAAGCAAGCTGGATACCACCACAATGTTGATGCCACAGGATAGCCTGTAATGACTACTAGACCAGTACCAGGCAAGCACCAGATGGGCTCCCAGGACAGGAAATAAACCAGAAACTAGAAGAACTCTGTCTGGCCCTGGATGTGTGGGTTGTGCAGACTCAGCCTTGGGGTGAGATCTGGCCCAGATAGGGTCACAAGAGCAGGAGAGTTGTTCCTGCCTCTCACATGCTGCAGCACTCTGAAGAACAGGCCCTGCACCTTGCCTGGGTAGCACACTACAGCTGGTCCTGGATATAGGGGTTGTGGGCGAGCCAGCCCTGAGGGAGTGAGTGTGGGAGAGTCAGCTCTGCCTTCTGTCTGCTATGTGGTGGTGTTGGCTAGGGAAAGATCCCCTCCCTTCCCTTTTGCCCTCACCACCATTGGTCAACAGAAGATCTGTCCCAGGTTGGATCACAAGAGCAGGAGAGTTGTCCCTGCCCCTTACATGCTGTAGCACTCTCAAGAGCAGGCCCTGCACCTTTCCATAGTGGAAATAGCCCTGCAAGTCGGAGTTGCAGGTCCAGAACCAGGGCTTTGAATTGGCCCACCCCAACATCTATCTCATGGATGAATTGCTGGAGTGCAAGAAGTGGCCAGTTCTACAAGGACCTTCATGACACAAGACAGTTACAGCATATCTGAGAGGAGTTCCAAGTAGCAGAACCCAGATGCCTCGTACAAGACCAAGGAGTCATTTGCAAGCAAAATGTGTGAACAAAAAGGAATATTGTGGGACACACTGAGACACACTGCAGCTGCCACAATGAAATTTTAATTTTTATGCTGAGACAGATAGCAAGGGTAGAGGGTGGATCTGAGAGGAGGTGGGAAATGAGAGGGAAATTCACATAATAAAAATTTTTCAATTAAAAAAAAGGAAAAGTAATATATATATATGTGTAGCCATATAGAAAGCATATCAAAAGAAGCTTTTCTTAATTTTAAGCTCTTGTTCTCATAAGCATGTAAACTTTAATACACATTTTAACCTAACAAAGAAAGTGAGTCAGTGGGCTCTATTAAATATCTGGAATATTATATGGATAGTGTTCATAAACAAATGGCAGTTATTCTAGATGTTCTATATTTGTAATAATTATGGAAGGTGTTCGTACTGATGTGCTATTATGGTATATTTTAAAACATAATGAAAGTTAGAATTCACAGAAACCTTTGAAAGACCATTTCAGTCCATCATAATCCTTCATTGTGCTTCTGAAAGATGCTGAGACATTAACATCGAGACAGGTGACAGAGACTCATTTCGCCCTAGGACATTGTGAGTGTTAAATATTGCTAAATTTTGTTGAAAATCATTATAAGTTTTAATGAAAAGTTATTTCAGTTATTTTTAGGCATTCTTTCTGGTACTCACTTCCTGTAAATAAGAAAATATGTTGGATGATGGATTTATTGGAGTCCCTACTTTGCAGCTATCAACTCTCTCTTATTGTACTGCAACTGTACAGTACAGTTTCTCAAGTCAGACATTAGATTGTCAGTCAGACATTAGAACTGCCCATCCACAAGCCCTGGTCATTTTGAATAGTCTACTAGCAGCTTGAGAAAGGTATACAATGATTACAACTACAACTGCTGAAGATTCAGTCTCAGACAGGGCTGTTTAAAACAGTTTGAAGAACTCCAAAGCCACATTTACCTATACCCCAGTGGGAACTAGACATTTCCCTTGATGGCCTAGCAGAGGGACTGCCTAGAGGAACACTAAAAAGACAGTGCTTTGATTGACCCAAACACCTACTTTCATTTGTATCACAGGTTTGCTGTGATTGGTCCAAACATCATTTTACCAACTAGGTAAGTATGCTGTTCAGCTGACCTAGTGAGTCAGTTTTGAGATACCTAAAAAATGCTTCCTTTCCTGTTTTTTACCATTGGGGGAAAAAGAAATGCTTCTATAAGGTGGTCTTTTCTTGTCTGCTTTTAGCAGTGTGACATGAGCTTCTAACTCAAAAGAATCAGCAGAGAGAGCAGAGTGATAGTGAATGTGTTAGTGACAACTGAGCAGTCAGTGAGCTGTGCTGCCAAAGTGGCAAGGTGGCTGGATGATTGACAGATGAAGATGAGCAACTGAACTTCAAGATAGCAGCCAAGGCAGGAGCAAGGAGACAGAGGAAATAAAAGACAGAGAGCTGAGGATAAAAAGGGGGCATGGCTGTTAAGAGTCTTAGAAGAGAAGGCACCCTGGTTGTTGGAAGACTTCTAGAAAGCTGCCAAGATTGTAGGGCCAGGTGTCTCAGATAACACAGACAGAGGAGTGTAAATTGAACCCTGTCATAGGCTGAGAAGTCACAATACCTGGAAGCCACACAGTCATCTGCTGGAAGCACTAAGTAATCCTGACTTCTTTGGCCTATACAAGATCAGTAAGTAATACTTGTAGAGTGAAGGCCCCAGTAATCCAGGCCTGCATGGGAGCTGTGACACAAGGGTTACCACCTGCTGCTACTTCTGTCTGCCTGCTGCTACCACTCACCAATGTCTATCACCAGGGGATACGAAAACTGTCATGATTAACACCTTAAGAGAGTTTCACTGACTACCATGATTTTTTTCCCCCTGGGCAGAACAACGTGACTCAGACCCTGAGGTTTTATATCATGTTTTAAACATACCAGTTCTCCTATGTCTTGGGGCCTTTTATTTTATTCATTAAGATAGAATTTTGGAACTAATGATCCATTTAAAAGTTGAAGTGAAACATGAACAGAAATTTGAACATAGGGTCACCCAAAAATTCTGCCAAATATTCATTTAATATCTTGGCTTAGCTTATATTTTATTTATTTACTGAGGGGGAAGTTTCCTGAGAATAATACATGAAAGTTTTTGCCTCAGTACATAAATATCAACCCAGAAGATTCTATAAACAGACTCATAGAAACATTATTATTAGACACACAACAACCTCATTTCATTGAATGAACACACCCAAATATGACCATAATTCAAATCTACTCTAGATGTAGTGGCAGAAGCAGAAGGTGAAGATAGAAAGATGATAATGAGGTGTATTTTAATTTATGAAGGGAAATTGAGCCTTCAGATGAATAGATAGATGGGCTTGAGTTGTATGTTCTCTCTGAAGTACTAAAACTAGTAACCCAGTGAACCCAGAACATTCTTAGAAAAGAGATTATCCTTAATGTGTATTGGATATTTAAAGAGGCCTTGAAATGCCAACAAAAGCCCTAATATTATAGGAAAACAAAATAGAAAGAAAACCATAGAGTGTAGGGGTTAGATAAATTAGATTTAGAAAATATATAGGGGTTTCTGATACTGTCTCTTAATTCGGGGCATGAAGAGCATTATCAGCATGAAGTCAGGAAAAAAAGGAAAGACTTAATAGACTGAAAAACAAGGTTGAAGTCAGGAAAACAGGAAAGACTTAATGGACTTGAAGAAACAAAGTAACTGGCCTGGCATTGTTTTCAGCTGCTAAGTGGGCGGAGCCCAAATTATGCTGAAACAGAGTTCCTCCTATTTAAGGACAGTGCATGGAGCCCAGAAAAAGAAGAGGCCCCTGATGCTAGAGAGCTCCCAGAGTCCTGCTGAAAAAAGGGCTGGCCATTGATGGCCAGCTCTCTCCCTGAAGCAGAAAGAAGCCAGTGAGCAAAGAAAGCCTGAGCAAGACACCAAAAGGCCAAGGACTGGACCCTGTGGCTCAGCTTTTGCCTAGAGGGGTTTGATCTGTCCAAACAGTGGCCTAAAGGAAATTGTGCCTGGCTTTAAGGACTGAGGCAGAGCAGCTGAGTTCCTGATTCAAAAGAAGTAAGTTGGCCA
>CAJQZJ010004856.1:7106412-7191839 GCA_907164525.1 Lophiomys imhausi | reverse complement strand
TGTGCCTGGCTTTAAGGACTGAGGCAGAGCAGCTGAGTTCCTGATTCAAAAGAAGTAAGTTGGCCTGCAGACAGCTGGGGTCTCCCACAGAGAAGAAAGCATGAAGCCTTATTTAAGGTGAGACTGCAATAACCAACTTACCCTGACGAACCTGCATCTGAGAGATCCAGAAAAAGGACTGCTAAGTGCGTTCAAGAATCTACAACAAAGACTGTGTTCCTGACAACTGAGGACCTGCCCCAGAGACTGTATCATTCTAAAAGGTTATGAAAGTAGTTGTTATAATTATCAATAGGTTTAGTGGATAGGTTAAAGGGGTTGTAGGAATTTATAGGATTAATAGTTAAGAAATTGTTGGTGTTTGTTATAAGTGAATTTAGTAATAAATAAATAAGTGTTAAATAATAATTTAAAAGTTCGGTTACAATAGAGAGATAAAATGTAAGATTAGAGTTCTTCCAACTTCCAGCCAGCAATGGCATGACATATTTTATTTAAAAAATACAATCACGAGAGCCTGCAAATTTTTAAGATGTAAATCATGGGTCTTTTTTTTTTTTTTTTCCTAGCATTTGGCACACTGTGGTAACAGTGAACTTCTTTCTTCATGGAAGTGCTTTCTCTAAGTGCAGTGGGCTCAGGCTCACTGTGATAAGTTCATTACCACATGTAGAAATCTCTGCTCTGTTGTCATGGATGTGGTCATTACTATCCTACTATAGCATGCGAACTTATGGTGTTATGCATAGGAATTTTAAGGTCTTCATTTATTATGCTATCTTTCAAGCAAATGTGAAAATAAAACAGAAATGCTACTGATTGAATATATATTTCTATGCAAAAACCCACACTTATTAAAAATTATAATGCAAATTTAAGCTCTGTGGCTTTAGACTGTTGTTCTTTAGTAACTGAGAACTCTTTGGTTTTAGCTATAAATGTCCACATGAATCAGAATAATTTCTCTATGTTTACCCACAAATGCTTCTATAAAATGTGAATAATGTTTTTAATGTGATATTACACAGATACCCCCCCAAACAAACAAACAAACAAACAAAGGAAAAAAGACCCGAGCAAGTCCTTATGAAATAAATAAAATAGCCTTTAGTTCAAAACAGGTGCTCATCTTTCTGAGTTCTCTGCACTACATTTCTGAGTATCCTGCAATGCATTCCCAGGTGGTCTGAAGTTACTCCAGTCTGTTCCAAGTACTTAACATCTATTTCTATTTAATAAGACTTAGTTTTCTGATCCTTTCATTAAATTGTTTGTGCCTTTCTTCTTTCTCTTCTTAAATTTTTACAAGGGCTTCAAACTCTTTACAGGAGTATTCTTAAGTTGTTTATAGGTTTGTGTCTTTACTGAAAACACAAAGTTGTTCACATCAAGACACATAATAGAGGGAGTCTGATAAAAGCTCTGTTTTTAGAAGTAAAACTTCTAAAATCACTTCCTTGAATGGAAAACTATGTGTACAAGTCAGAAATCAGTGCAAATAATCTCTTACTATTGAATTATTTATCCCAAATCTTTAGAAAGAATTGCCTAATTTTTCATTTACAAAAATTTTAGAATCCACATTTCTTTTTTGTTGTTGTTTATTTATTACCTCAGGATACATCTCCATCATAGTACCCTATTTCCACCCCTCCCAGTCCCACCCTCCCACCCTCTACCTCCTATCCCTTCCAACCCACTCCTCTAGAGTGGTGTGTCCCTACATATTAGTCCCCCTCCCCAGTTCAGCAGTCATATGAGGGCCAAGAGCCTCCTTATACACTGGGGGCCTACAAGGCAGCACCAGTAGGGCAAAGTGTCTCATTGACAGGTAAAAAAGTCTATGTTCCTGTTCCCTTTGGTTCATTCTATATGGCTAAAATCCAATTATCAGCAAATAGATGCCATGTGCATCCTTCTGAGCTTGGGTTAGCTCACTCAGGATGAGCTTCTCTAGTTCCATCCATTTGGCTGCAAGTTGCATGATTTCGTTGTTTCTGATGGATGAGTAGTATTTCATTGTGTAGATGTACCACAGTTTTTGAATCCATTCTTCAGTTGAGGGACATCTGGGTTGTTTCCAGTTTCTATCTATTACAAATAAGGCTGCTATGAACATAGATAAGGAAATTTCCTTGTGATTTGGTGAGAAATCATATGGATGTATACCCGGAAGTGGTATGGCTGGGGCTTGAGGTAGAGCTATTCCAAAATTTCTATGATAATGCCAGACAGATTTCCATAGTCATTGTACAAGCTGGCACTCCCACCAACAATGGACAAGTGTTCCCGTTTCTCCACAACCTCACCAGCATGTGCTGTCATTTGAGCTTTTGATCTTAGCCATTCTGACAGGTGTGAGATGGAATCTTAGAGTTGTCTTAAGTTGCATTTCTCTGATGATTAAGGATGCTGAGCATTTCTTCAAATGTCTCTCAGCCATCAGGGAGAATCCACATTTCTTGACCTCCTGAAATATCTACACATTTTCAGAAAAACTAACCAGTTTTTAAAGATAGATATATCGGATATGCATGAAACCACTAAGTCAAAAATTATAACAGGGCTCAGGAAACCAAGTGGCCCATTGATTATTTATAGATTTGAATAGAAGTAGAGATTTTTCAGATGCTAACAGAATGAATAACGATGTCTCATCTCTGATCAAGGTGAATAAATAAATTTTGGGTTAGGATAAATAATACTAATTCAATGCATGACTAAAGACTAACTCTTCACTCTTTATGAGTCCCTCCTTGCAATACTTATTCAGTTGCTGATACCACCAGTAATCTATTTACTTAGGTAAGAACATTTCTGTTACTCTACATTTTTCTTTAGCCCTAAGTCTCCTCTTCTAACAACTTACACAATATCATTACTGTAACCCTTTACCACATCATAAACACATCCATAGCAATAATGCTACTTCAATCTTATCATATCATACAATGGATATTTATTAACTTCCAATTTGTTCCTCATTGCCTACTTTACTGTCAAATGATCTATTTAAGATACACTGATATTATCAGTCAACTTCCTAAAACACTTGCAGCTGTTAGCTTATTATTGAATTGCTAAAACCAAACACCTGGGTTACCCTGGCCTGTAATTTCAGCACTTTGGAGGTAAAGGCAGGTGAATTAGAAATTCAAGACCATACTTGGTAGGTAGGATGTCTCACAAAATAAATAAATAAACAAAGCTCTGTATATCACCTGTGTTCCCCAAACTCTTCTGAGACTTGGGAATTTAAAGAAATGAATAGAAATTCTCTGTTCTCAATATATTTACAAACTGACAGTTTTCTACATTGAATGTTCCAAGGTAGGTCCTCTTCCTCTAGCATAGAACACTCTCTCATATCTGTCTTTATCTTTCTATAAGATCATACTTAGATATGCATTTATTTATTGTAATTAAATCAATAGCACTCTGTTGGCACTTTCAGAAATATTTTGGCCATTTCTTTCTTTCTGCATAAATTCTTTTCTATATTCTAAATATAGCTCTATTCTCTGTACACACTGCTATTCTGTCCTGATGCTACCTAATTACTGAATGAAGCTTTCTCCAAACCCATCTTTCCCTAAAACAGACTTCTAATACCCAATATCTATTGCACTCAGCTGTTATTGTGTCTGGAAAAAATATGTCTTTGTCGTATCTACCATTGCTGTTATATGATGAGATTTTATTAAGAGGGGACATTTTTCCCATATTTAAGTGGTGTGCCCTTACCAAATCTATTATACAAAGTATAACCTATTGAGAAATATTGTTTAGCTGAACTTTTGTTCTAACTTAATTCCATTTCATTTAATTATTTTCATTTCATCATACACTAATGAAGTGCCACTAATATTCTCAGAAGTACATCATTGTTCATGACAGTGCAAATGGTGATAATTTAGATAGTCAATTTTTATTAAAACTTTCTATTCTGGCAATAGAGAGCAAAAACTAAAAGCCTTAAGGATTTCCTACAAATATTAAAACTTCTTTCCCATATTCACTAAGTGAAAAAGTTATTTTGTCTTAACTTTCAAATATGTTTTAAATATTATTTTCAATCTGTCATCATGAGGAGAAATTATAAAACATTAATTAATAAGATACACATCTATAGTACCCTACATAAAAATCAAAGGAGTTAGTAACAATTATTGTTAGACCTTATTATTTAAAACCTACCCATGCATAAAGCCATAGAAACATTATTACTTTTCTCAAAATAACCCTTGAGTTTGAAAAAGTGATAACTGTTCAGTTTTTAGTCTTTCCAGCTTCACAAATCTGTACACCGGGTACCAACTCTTTAGAGAGTCCTGATGCATCTACCCTTCTCCAACATATGTGTGTGTATATATATATATGTATATATATATATGTTTATATATACATATATACATATATATATGTTTATATATATATGTATAAAGAAATGATTAGAAATTCCCTGCCCTCAATATATTTACAAGCTGACAGTTTTCTACAATGAGTGTCCCAAGGTAATTCCCCTTCCTCTAGCATAGAACACCCTCTCATACCTGTCTTTATCTTTCTATAAGATCATACTTAGATATTTATTTATTTATTGTAATTATTATTTATTGATATACATATATCAATATATATATATTGATGGGTTTGGAGAAAGCTTCATTCAGTAATCAGGCAGCATCAGGACAGAATAGCAATGCGTACAGAGAATAGTGCTATGGCATTTAGGATATAAAAAAGAATATATATATATATATATATATTCTTTATCTTCTCCAGCATTACTAGAAGAATGGAGACGTTACTTCCACTGTTCATGCTCTCACTTTGTCCTCTGCTGGTCCTCTAAGGACACTATATGTTACTTTGCACTATCATTGGACTATTGACATTTATTTTCTTCAAGAATTAAATGGATTCCCTCCAGGGCCCAATTACGTATACCTGAGAAAGGATGATTGCTACTTTTAGGCAATATTATTGCTAACTAGAGAGGTAAAGATCTCCATTTTCCCTATCTCCAGGTTGATTTTATATTTTTGTGACAGCCAAATCAGATTTCAGTCCCAGTGGCAGAGTTCGCACTGAGGACAGTGTAGGGTCTAACAGATTTTAAATGTCAGCGGAAAGGGAACTTCATCAGAATACTCACTGGCATGTTTCTTTAGGCATTGAATTTGGACAGAGGGTAAAGCTAATGTCAAAGTGTCTACATTTCACAGACTTTATTCAAAACTGGGGCAGAAATGTAGAATGTGAAAAGGTAGGAGACCTAAAGGCAAGGCATACTTGGAGTGTTTTGCTCAGGCTTTTGGAGGTATTAGTTTGTGGCTCTGTGCATTCTGAGGACTTCTCAGGAGTACATTAATGACAGATTAAGCAAGGCTAAATTTCAGGTAATATCTTTGTTCAGCTCTCTAGAAAAGAGACTAAAACAGAGTTATACCTGCATGTCAGGAGTTCTCTAACTGGATTGGGAGACACTATGCACTAACATTTTTCTTGCTTTTAAAACAATAGAAACAACAAGATTCCTGAAGAAACCCCATTAAAGTAGCATTTAGTGGCAAACTGAGGCCTTTATAAAATGCAAGGAAGAACTTATTAAATGGCTCTCTCTTCCAAATGGAGGACGAAAGAAGTTAATGAAACTTACAAGGTTCTGAAAGCTTCAGTAAATAACAAGATTCCAGAGTCCTTCTTCCCCTGAGGGTAACAGCAATGACTGATAGGGAAAGGAGACTGTCTTCCTAGAAAACTGTGTGACTCTTCAGTGATGCAGCCTTAATGTGTGGATCATCTGGCCTGGGGTGGCACTTTTACTAATGTAGCTACCTTTGAGTTACTCATGTTTCTATAAGAAATTGTTAATTCTTGTTCCTGTAAGTAACCCAGTTACTCATTGGTTCACCAAGCTAGAATTGAGTTGAGTATTTTTTGTTTTGTTTTTTTCTGTACTTGGTATCTGAGGTAAAAGACATTTGTTCATATGCTTTCAGGAAAAGTCACACAAGAGAAATTTATTGGAATATAATCCATAAAATATAACAGCAACTCTCAGACATGTAAATTATTTTCAAGTTCAAGAATATCTTAGTGTAAAAATCTGTGATAGTATGTAGACATGTACAACTCTGTGCATGTGGATTGTGTGTGTGTGTGTGTGTGTGTGTGTGTGTGTGTGTGTATGTGTTTCAGTGTTCCATGCTCATGGATGGGTCATTGTTACAAAAAGAACAAATCCTGATAAATAAAATGTAAAAAAATATGATTTTACTGAAATCATGAAAAATACTATGTAAAGAACCTGACTGAGTCATTTGTTTAGACTTGAGCTGCGTTTAAGAGAAATGTAGCCTAGTGTGGTGGTATGCTGTGTTTTATCAGCACTAGAGAACTGAGGAAGAAGAACCACAAGTTCCAGCCTGGGCTGCACAGCAATACAATGCCTCCAAAAACTAAAATAAATAAAATGAAATGAAAGTAAACAACTCATAAGAAAGTAAGTGAGAAAGAGTGTGAAATATAAATGAGACACCAAGTTGTTTGTTATAGCAGTGAGTCATGTTCCTCTACACTGCTTTCTCATTTACAGCAAAACTAGTCTAGGTACTGTTCACATGGAAAAGAAGAACATCATATGATCATGTATAGAAAAATAATAGTTCTTTGCCACCTCCTAAAAGACGTTAAAATTTTCACAAAATCCAAGGGTGTCTTGAATTCCATTGAAGTGTTTTCTCTTGATTGTCTAATTGTTCACTACCTTCAAATGAATTTTAATAATACAGACTAGGAGAAAGGCCTGGTTACTATTTCCAATATGTTATTTAATAGTTTTAACTGTTATTTAACTGTTATTTCTAATAGTGTTTTGAAATTATTTTTTTCTCTTTAATCTACTTTTATTTATTTTTTTAAATACTTTATTTTTTTTCTTCAATTACATCTCAGTCACAAACCCTTCCCTATTCCCCCTTCCTATCCCGCCCTTCCACCCTCTTCTCCCCAGAAGTTTCCGCTTTCATTCCAACAGATGGTTCCTTCTCTTATATCAGTAAATACTATACAAAACAACAGATATAAATATGCCACATTTATGAGAGTTAAATGGCCCAGTATACCTTCCCAATGTCCAGTTTATACATATTTGGCCCCTGACTTTAACATTCTACTATCTAACCATCTCCATGAGTTTAAAGGTCTATATCTGACTCAACATTCATACTAACTTGCAACACACTTTTAAGAGTATCTTCTTAGATCTATAACACCCTCTTGATTCCTAAACAACTCAAAATTTAACTATGAGACTCTAGCTTTCTATTCTTCAACCACCTCAGAGACCTGAGAGGGATAAATATATCTGCTTATATAGGAAGTGCAGGGCCTGCAGCTTCCACAAATAAGAAATGACATACCAGTGACTGCCTGGACAGTTCCCATTTTCTCTCCATACATTCCTGCATCAGTCTTCAGCCTTTGGGTCCTGTTTCTCTGACAGACATTTGTTGTAGAGCAGGGATTATGAAGGACTTACCTACCCTGTCTTGGCAGAGTTAGGCTGTCGACTTCCCTGCTACCAAGTTTTGTCCTTTTTGGACAGCAATCTGTCTGCAGTTGGAACAAGGGGTTTTTTCATGCCAAGAGATAGGCTTGCCACTAATTCAACCATCTCACACTGGAGCTTCTTCGATGCTTATCTTCTACTTGGAGTAGAATAGGGGGTGCTGTCAGGAGCTGATATGTCTCGATAGCAAAATAAAAGAAAATCTTAATTTAAGATAACATCTTTGAATGCCATATTCTGCAGATCTCTTGGGGTTTTTGAAGATGCCCTATCCATCTCTTGTATTTAGATAAGCAAATGTTGCTTGTCTCTTAACAACTTGATTACTGGGTAGTTTAGAGAATATCTGTGATAGACTGTCATAGTAGCTAGAGAAATATTGAGTCTAACAGAGACCATGAAACAAATGGACCTAACAGATATCTACAGAACGTTTCACCCAAACACAAAGGAATACACCTTTTTCTCAGCACCCCACGGAACCTTCTCCAAAATTGACCACATAGTTGGTCACAAAGATAGTCTCAATAGATACAAGAATATTGAAATAACACCTTGTATCTTATAAGACCACCACAGAATAAAGCTGGTCTTCAACAGCAAAAGAATCAACAGAAAGCCTACACACACATGGAAATTGAACAGCTCCTTACTGGATGACCACTGGGTCAGGGAAGAAATAAAGAAGGAAATCAAAGACTTCTTAAAATCCAATGACAATGAAGACACAACATACCCAAACCTATGGGATACATTGAAAGATGTGCTACGAGGAAAGTTCATAGCACTAAGTTCTTTCAAAAAGAAAATTGTGACAGCTCATATTAGTGAACTAACAGCTAAGCTGGGTGAATTGGAAAAGAAAGAAACAAACACTCCCAAGAAGAGCAGAAGGCAGGAAATCATCAAACTTAGGGCTGAAATCCACAACTTAGAATCAAAAAGAACTATACAAAGAATCAATGAAACCAAGAGTTGGTTCTTTGAGAAAATCAACAAAATAGACAGACCCCTAGCCAAATTAACTAAAAGGCAAAGGGAAAGAACCCAAATCAACAAAATCAGAAATGAAAAGGGAGAAATAACAACAGACATTGAGGAGATCCAGAAAATATTCGGGCATTACTTTAAAAATCTATATTCCACTAAATTTGAAAACCTAAGCAAAATGGACAATTTCATCGATAAATTCCACCTACCAAAACTAAATCAAAATCAGATTAACAGCTTAAACAGCCCAATAACACCCAAGGAAAAAAAACAGTCATTAATAATCTCCCAACCAAAAAAAGCCCAGGGCCAGATGGCTTTAGCATTGAATTCTAGCGGACCTTCAAAGAGGAACTAACACCATTACTTTTCAAACTCTTCCACCACATAGAAACAGAAAGAACACTGCCAAACTCATTCTATGAGGCCACTGTCATTCTGATTCCTAAACCACACAAAGATGCAACAAAGAAAGAGAACTTCAGACCAATCTCCCTCATGAACATAGATGCAAAAATACTTAATAAATTACTAGCAAACCGAACTCAAGAACACATCAAAAGTATCATACACCATGATCAAGTAGGCTTCATCTCTGGAATGCAGGGATGGTTCAATATACGAAAGTCTATCAATGTAATTCACCACATAAACAATATGAAAGAAAAAAACCACATGATAATCTCGCTAGATGCAGAAAAAGCATTTGACAGAATCCAACACCCCTTCATGCTAAAAGTTCTGGAGAGAACGGGCATACAAGGACCATACCTAGAAATAATAAAGGCAATATACAGCAAGCCAGTAGCCAACATCAAATTAAATGGAGAGAAGCTTGAAGCATTTCCTCTAAACTCAGGAACAAGACAAGGATGTCCACTTTCACCATATCTCTTCAATATAGTACTTGAAGTCCTTGCTAGAGCAATAAGACAACTAAAGGAGATCAAAGGGATAAAAATTGGAATTGAAGAAGTCAAATTATCCCTATTCGCAGATGATATGTTAGTATACATAAGCGACCCCAAAAACTCCACCAAAGAACTCTTACAGCTGATAAACAACTTCAGCAAGGTGGCTGGATACAAAATTAACTCAAAAAAATCAGAAGCCCTTCTTTATACAACAAACAAATATACCGAGAAAGAAATAAGGGAAACAACCCCCTTCACAATAGCCACAAACAACATAAAATACCTGGGGGTAACTCTAACCAAGCATGTAAAGGACCTATACAACAAGAACTTCAAGCCCCTGAAGAAAGAAATTGAAATTATTTTTAATGTTTTCAACATGTTGCATACCTGTGAAGTTAAAGGTAATCAGTGCTGCTATATCAATAAGGTAAATGTTTAGATTAAAATTAATTACTATATGAAATCTATTTTAGCTATTAAATTAATAATTCCAGTCTTTATATTTTTATGAACTTGCTTTTCTTATATTTTTTGTTGTGAGCCTAGCCTTTAATGGCTGAGCCATCTCTCTAGCCCTGAACTTCATTTTCTGTAGCTGCATATTTCTTTATATGAATAAATACAAAAAAGGATGATGGTAGATAGATATACATAGAGATAGATTATATGATATAATAGATGATAGATATATAGACTATAGATAGATGATGAAAATAGATATACATAGAGATAGATGATATGATATGATAAATGATGATAGGTGATAAATGGGTGATAGATGATAGATGATGATGATAGATAATGAATAGATAGATAGATGATGGATGGATAGATAGATAGATAGATGGTAGATGGATAGATGATAGATAGATAGATGATAGATAGATAGATAGATAGATAGATGACACTTATAGACCTTTATTTCTAGAGGGGTCTTTGTTTCTTCATTTTTTGCTTGTAACACTGGTAAACTCACAGAGAATAGATAAAAGTCATTCTTGAATTATGTGTACATTTTTTCCAATATACAAATAAGATAGATGGGCACAAGGACAGGAAGAAACCTGGGTGGAGAGCAAGCAGAATCATCACTGTTGTTTTTGCAACAGGTAACACATCCATATATAACCATACTCAGCAGCCACTCTGGCAAATAAGCACATGCTGTATTTTCACTTTAAAGTCCAAACCTTGGCTCCACAATGCATAAATCCATTTAAAAGAATCTGTCTATTTAAGACTACAAGAGCTAGTACAAAACTTCTGGCTCAAAGCGGATATCTGAGTGCATACTACTACACAATTACTAAAGAAGTAATTATAGTACATGAGACATTGAAAGAGATATGTATTCCAGGTGTTCTGGAGAGGAGATATTATAAATTGATTTTGCTACAACTTACCCATCTTTTGGGTTCATGTAGTCACTGCTCCAGGTTTCCCGTAGTCTTCACTGCATATACATGTAAGGTTTGAGTCACTTGGTCTGTAATTTCTTGAAGGTTGTTTTTTTTTTAATCTCTCAATTTTATTACTAAAGAATAATTTCTCTAAAATAGCTACTTTCACCTACAAAATTAGCGGCTCCCTTCTCTTGTTTTTAGCAGATCATTTTATGTACCCTTGTTAGCAGGTGGATAATCCATTTCATCTCAAACCATTGAAGTAAGTCTTACTTGGATTGGATAAAGACTTTAACAAGCTCCTGTAATTAGCTGGTGAATGATTAGCCAGGAGTTAATGATGTAATGAGTGTCCTTAGCAGTTGAGAGTCAGGGCATCCAGAAAGTGGTGTTTAAAAGAGTATTGTGATATTGAGATCACTGTAAATTTACTTAAAAGGAGAGGTTTTAGAAGATGGAAATTAAAAAAAAGTATAGAGGTAACTAGAGCATTTAAAGTCATTGAGAGAATTTTGGGAGGAGGGACTCATCAGTTTGTGTTTCTGTAAACATATGCAAGTGTGTTGGGGTAAAGGCTTATGAGCTGTGTGGAAGGCAGACTATGTTAGTGTTCCCCATGGCACACTTTGTTATAGCCAATGCAGTCTAGTAACAGGCTGGTGTGAAGTTTGCACTTTTGAGTAATTCAAGACTGCCTGGTGAGTCTCCAAATTAGAACAGAACAAAAATAGAGACTGCTTCATGCGAACAGTCACATCTAACTATCGATTAATATGGCAGCTAAAATCTATGGCCCAACACACAATATTTAATGTCACTTTGCCATATATCACTACAAAGAACCAAGATGTGACTAGTTGTGACAGTCAAACTCTCAGATGGGAGTGTGCATTGAACTCTTTGACCAAGATTTCAATGTCATAACAACGGGAAGGACTCTGAATGAGTACATCACGGCTGTGAAGCCAAGCAGTGCACTCGCTAAGATATATTTTCAGAGCACTTTTGTAGGCATCTAACTTAGGAGTATCCAAAAAGCTCCAAGGCAATCAGAGACTTGAAATATGTCCTCAATCACACTTTGAAAGACCCAGACCTTCTTGAGATTGTGAATAGCTCCCTCAGAGAACAGCTGCGCTTTAGTTGATTCTGTGATTTCCTCATCTGCTAAAATACAATTGCGAGCTTAGGGCCTGCGACCATTTTGGAACCAGTGACTAGGACTGTGTACTGTACTGAGAAAAATGTGACAGAGGGCAAAGAAAAAGGCCAAGACTTGGAGAATGTGGTATTTATCAAAGGGGCTAGGCTCCAGTTCCCTGATGAGAAACTACAAGGTTGAGGTTGGAGAGAAAATCCAGAGTTTAAAAGCACTGATTGCTCTTCCAGAGCACTCAGGTTTGTTTCCCAACACCCACATGATGGCCCACTATCAACTGTAACTCCAGCTCCAAGGGAATCCAATGCCTCATTTTGGACTCCACACACGGCTCACAGAAATACATGCATGGAAAACACCTATAAGCATAAAATAAAAAGAAATAAACCTAACAAAAAGGAGTAAACCCTAATAGTGATGCTCATGTGAGGGAGTTTGCACTATGTTTTGATAGAAAAATCATTTCTCCATTCAGTTATGAACTGAAAGTTAGTGTAACTCATCTATTTTTGTATTCTAACTTGACAATTGAGAAGAATCAAATAACTTCATGGTTTGTTTGGTTCGTTGGTTTTTTTTTGTTTTGGTTTGGTTTTAGTTTTTTTTTAACACTAGAGAATGGAAATCAGAGAATATATATTGCTTTTGTTGACACTAGAAATTCTCCTTGGACTGAGACATCCCTGGGTGTTGCCAGAAAGTGTCTTTATAGTTTCATGTCTGTGTGTTGGTCTTGACACCTGACTTGTCTAAGGTTCTCCAGTGGAAGCACCTCTTGGGGGTCTGGAAGCACTGAAGGAAAGCAGAAGCCAGTTGTTGTCTGCTTGTCCACATCTGTCTTCATGAATGCCCTTTCTAGCACCTCAAAACAATTCTCTAATTAAATTCCTTTTTGCCCAACACACCTATAGTAGTTTCTATTTTTGTACTTGATATTGAATCATAGATTATTGAATATTTAGGAAAAACAGAAAAGTGATTACTTGTGAAGTTAAATACTTTCTAAAACATTTAAGTTTATTAATAGTCTTGATGTTTTATGGGGTTTTCAAATTTTCCAAATTAGTAACAGAAAGAAATCATTTAACTTTTATGAGTTCTTATTTCTTCAAAAAGCTTTAAAAGGTTTCATAACCAAATTTCATGAACCAAAATATGAAGCTATCAAAATCTCACTAAGCCTTAATTATTGCCATATTTAAATATGAATACCAAAAGCCAATGACAGGAGAATGACACAGTGATATATTTAGACATACAATTATTTTAAAGATGTGTTGTTGTTTAATGTACTTGTTACTAAGTAGTGAATCATGCTTCAAGTAGTGAGAAGTCCATACAGAAGCCCATAACTTTAGTGGTAACATAAAGGCCAACACAAATTCAGTTAAAAAAGGCTCACTAGCCACTGTTGAAAAAATAATAATAGAGCCTCTCAGATGGCAGTTATATTAGGTTCCTGTTCAGTTCCCTCTCTCCATCCACTTCTGGTGTCTATTTTATTTCCACTACTTAGAGGGATTCAAGCATCATCTCTTGAGCCCTCCTCATATAACTGCCCTCTAAGAAGCTTTAACCAGCAGATAATGGAAACAGATACAGAGACCCACAGCCAAACATTAGGCAAAACTCAGGGAGTCTTGTGGAAGAGTTATGAGAAGGTTTGAGAGAGCTTGGAGGGGTCAAGGACACCACAAGAAGACCTACATAATAAGCAATTAACTTGGAAACAGTGGGGCTGATAGAGACTAGACCACCAACCAAAGAACTTGCTTGGACTGGTCCTAAGCCCACTACACACGTGAAACTATTGGATTTATTGATCCTCTGTGTATGTCCCAACAATGAGAATGGGGGCTAGCTCTGACTTGGACTCTGTTCCCTCCCTTTGGATCCCAGTTTCCTAGTAGAGCTGCTTTCTCTTGCCTCAGTGGAAGAGGAGGCACTTAGTCTTGGTGCTGTCTGATATACCAGAGTGAGTTAGCACCAAGCAGGAGTGGGAATGGGGGAAGTGGGTGGGAGAGTGGAACTTGGATAAAGCTGGGAGGGGGGCTGCGATTGGGATGTAAAATAAAAAACTAAATAAATTAATGAAAAAATAATAAAGCAAATAGTATACATTTTACTGAAATTCTAAAGCTAATAGAACATAGGACTTACACTGGAATCTGAAACAAATAATAATCAACCAGTCTTGTTATAAACATGATAATCATATACCATAGTTATATGTATAACTGATAATGAAGTCAGACTATGCATGTTTTCATAACTTGATCTGAACATGATATGAATGTGTTTGTTAGTCCCTTAAGTATATGATTGCTATCATTTTTGTGTGTAGTGAAGCTGAGGCTTATGTCTGTAATCTTCTGGGCACAGGTTGGTTTTAGAGAAGCAATAGCTCCTCTGATCATGCCCTGTCACATGTCTAGAGAACAGCCTTTTACCTTTATAGGCACAAGGCAGCTTCCTCATCAACTGTCGTTTGCCCAGAATATCATCATGCAGAATGACTGGTAGTGAGAGCTGTTGTTACTGGCACTCACAGAGTAATTTATGATGTTGGAAGGGCCTCTGCCATTCTCCTAATTGACACTCTAAGTCAGGATTGCATTTGGATTTGTTCTTGTCACTTGGTTGTCACAGAGTCAAACATGAGCTGTGCATTTTAAGTACATCTTTCAGTTGGTTCTTTCTTCTGTCTCCATGAGGCTGTAAGCACATGTTTCATATCATAATATGTCATGACTCTGGGCTCAAACTCATAAATTTATGTTCAGAATCTGAGTGCATTATCTTGGAAGTAAGTAAAAAATCTCTAATCAAGAGAAGCATTATTTTCTTTGTAATATATTAACCTTGAGTTTTATTTGAAAGTTATCCATAAATACAAACTATTTCAAACTTAAGGGTTTTCTTAAGATGTGAGAATTATCATAGTTGTTTCTTCAAATGTCCTTTACTAGGTATAGATTGGAGGGACTACTCTAAATCAATTTGCCTAATTAAGTTGTCATATATAATACATTCTAAAACAGTTTGAATTATATGACTCTGAGCACAGGCATGAAATAATATGCAAACCATAAGTTGTGACCCCTGTTTATCTTCCATTTAACTATAAATTCTAAAAATATAATATGACATGAACAATAAAGAAGTACTCCTGTGTAATATGCCTTATAGGCTAGATTTTATAAAATTGTTTCTCATTTGTGTTATCTATATATTACTAACCAATAAATTACCCCAATATTCATGATTTAATCTCTAATGATAAATTATACATTCATAGTTATTTACAATATTTTATATTATTAAAACAATTAGCACTCTTCACTTATAGAAACAAACTTCTTTATCTATGCTGTTTATATAAAATTTGATAAGAGATGAATAAAATATAATGTTACCAACAACAAATATAAATTAAAAAAATACGTAAGATGGGTACAGACACTATAGGAAAATAGTTTTCTAGCTTGTAAAAAAAACCCCTAAAATTACTAAAAAAAAAAAAAACTTGCACAAATGTCAAGAAATTAGTTAGGCATCAAAATATCAAGTTGAGCCATTTGTCCTTAGTATTAGCTTGTATCAGCATATAAGGCTGAAAGTCACAATTTTTAGAAGGAATGTTATAGTGTGTTTTATTTACATATTTCCAGGAGGCTTTTGGCCTTGTTCCAGATCTAAGAACTTGGGCTTTCCAAAAAGCAAGAGAAAAAACAGAAGAGCTGGAAGACAAAGCAATAGAATCAGAGAGCCATCCCCCGAAGCTCACTCCCATACCTCATCTTTGAAACATTATTTTTTGGGTTTTTTTTTTTGCTTGCTATTTTTTCCCCACTAGGACAATGTACTTCTATAAATTTGCAGTATGGAAGACTTTTCAAACTTCAAGCCCTTCTGTCCATACCTCTATCTCCACTTCATTGTAAAATATCATCTCTCTCACATGTTGCTGTTTTATTATTCATTTGTTTATCAGTATCAATCCTCATAGAATTGGGCTTCTTCATCATCCTGTTCTGTTTCAGGGAAAATGAGTGCTCTCAGTGTTTTGTTCTATCTCACCTCAGGTATTCACATAGGTGTGCTGGTCAAAAACACAGTTCTTCAGTTCTTTGTGATAGTAGCTTATCACAAAAAGGAATAATTTTTAGAAGTGTTCAAAGTAATTGCTTTGTCATATAAACTTGTTACATATATATATATATATATATATATACAGTCATTTGGATTATAGAAGTCATTCCATAGACTATAGATAGTATGTGAAGATAAATAGATAGATAGATAGATAGATAGATAGATAGATAGATAGATAGATAGATAGGGCTCTTTGAGATGGCTTTAAATTAGCTCAAGAAGTGTTAAGAATTTGAAAAATGAAGTAACAGAGTAACAGGGATGTTCCTAGGCATCACAGTGTTTAAACATCCAAGTCTGTACACACAGAATATAATACTTGTTTTAATATGTGTACATGCAAGCAGAGAGAAACTTCAGAACTGAAACTACTATTGCACACTATTAGATCACACAAAACAAATTGACAGGAGAAGCTGAAGGATGCTGAGGATCAATAACCTGCTGAGTAACTGAGTCTGCTAGAAATCTACTGAAGCCACCCAACAGCATGGCATTCTCCTCCAAGCTGTACTTGGATGCCCCCATCACAAACCTTTGCCTGATGTTCCTCTGAGGACAGTTTGGAAATGTCTGTGACTTAAGGTTTTCCTTTGAAAATAAAGTATATATATATATATATATATATATATATATATTGTATCTAGCATTATTTTAAATTAACTGTGAGGGTCACAATATCCTTTAAACGTCATTTCTTCATGGAAATACAATACAAATATACACAAATTTATTTTAAATTAGTTTTACACACATAGACAAACTCATTCACTATTTCACTACCACTCACCAACTGCTCTTCTTATGCCAGAGACAAATCTAAGCACTTCAGATGTGCTATTTAGTTAGATACACATAGATTTCCAAAATTGTGTTAAATTTCAGTGAAACAAGAGACAATAGAATGATTATAAGAAGTAAGCAAAGTTAGGTTAAATTGCATAAATGTAATGGAAATGCAGAAGACAAGATAATGGTCATTAGGGAGTGACAGGAAGATGGCCAGGGGTACTGGGTAATGTGAATGTGATAACCAATAAGAGACAATAAGAGCAGTTTTACCATGCACACAGAGCTATCAAATATTTTACGTATAAAATTCATCAACTTTCCTTTAAATACATCACAAACTAAACAAATTTCAAACTTCCTGACATAAGCAATTCTAAGTTAGAAAGCTGAAGCATGCTTCCAAAATATGAAATTTGATTCAATGGGAAAACTGTAGCAAGTGACTGTTCTAAACTTGGCCGCAAGTATGACTCAAGCTTAGACTACTGTGTTGTCTCTAGAAAGCTGAGTCTCATTCTATCAACCAAACACACAAACCGGCTGATATAAAAAAAAATATTATGGAGAAAAATAATATAGCTCAGTGAATTTATTGCTTAACAAGCACCGATAGAAAATCCGCCTTTGTTTTCTTTCAAAACACTTCAGCTAAATGACGGGGCATGTGCTGAATACAGACGAAAGCTTAGCATTAAGGTTATTACTGGAGATGCCTTCTGAAGTTGTCATTTAGTTGAGGCTTAACCAATTGCTTCATACCAAAAGCTCTTTGATACAATTGAATGACTTTCCCTCTCCAGTTCAGCCATCAACTGCTTAAATCAATACTGAGAAAATCATTTTGTACAAAACCACCTGGGCTACAGAGGGCAATTTTCCAATTGCAGAATTGTATGTACAAGACCCCATATGGAAAAAGCACACTCAGCGCCAAACATATGTCAAAAAATCTGTCTCTGGTGGGGACCAAACAAGGCAAGGAAATGAACCTCTGAGTCCATGAGGCATTTTTAAATGAGATTTGCCATCACTTCACAAATGGTACAAATTAAAGAAATGACACAAATTAAAGAAAACTTGTTGAAATATTTTCACATCAATTTTAGGCAGCAGAAACCAATAATCTCTGAGTGACTGATGAGTGTGTGGTTGCTGGGTGACTCTATGTGTAAACATGCCAAAAGATTGCCCTGGTGCCAAAAACTGATACATCATAATGAACCAATGCTTTGAAAGGTTCGTCATAAGGCTGGGAATATGGTTCAGCCAGTAAAGTACTTGCTGTACAAGGACCAGATTTCTGTATTTAGAAGCCACTTAAAAGATGGGTGCACTGGAATGTTAGGGAGGCAGGGTTAGAAATATACTGTGTCTTGCTGGACAGACTTCTTTTTTTTATTCTTATTCATTACTTCAGGTTACATCTCCATCACAGTACCCTCTTTCCACCCCTCCCAGTCCTACCCACCCACCCTCTACCCCCTATCCCTTCCATCCCACTCCTCCAGAGTTGAGTGTCCCTGCATATTACTCCCCTGCACTAGTTCAGCAGTCATATGAGGGCCAAGAGCCTCCTCATACACTGGAAGCCTACAAGACAGCACCACTAGGGCAAAGTGTCTCATGGACAGGTAAAAAAGTCTATGTTACTGTTCCCTTTCATTGGTTGTAGTATAGTTATCCTGTAATATATGACTAAAATCCTATTGTAAGTGAATAGATACCATGTGCATCCTTCTGTGTCTGGGTTAGCTCACTCAGGATGAGCTTCTCTAGTTCCATCCATGCCAGCAAGCCTTCTAACTGAACCAATGATTTTCATGTCCAGTGAGAAATTTTGCTTCAAGAACTTATGTAAAGAAGCCAATGAATAAAACAGCCAAAGCTCACCTTTACATGTGCACACATCTCATGAACACGAACGTACACAAAGAAATTAAAAAAAATAGATTCATTATAATGAAAATGTGATTTCAACATTTTAAAAAAGTGTTCTCAGTAAACATCAAAGTATCTGGGATTACTCCATGAAAAATCTCTCCCATCAGCCCACAGTACAGTTTTGAAATGTACAAGTCAGTGATGAGAGGTTCGTGCACTCTAGGTGGTACTATCCTTTCTGAAACCAATAATTGTATAATATAATCTTCATCTGCACACTCTTGGAACAAAGTGTGTATGTATTTCTCACCCTTCTAAGTGACAAGCATAAAACACTTCTTAAAATGTCAGTAGCATCCACATTTCTGTGAGATAAATTCCCATAAGAAATTCCCATCTCCTTTGTTTCAGAATGCCATCACCCATTTTAGACACTTATTCTTTGGTACATGTAGATGAGAATCCTCATAGCCTCAGAAAATTCTGAGGTTCAAATGATATTTGGAAACAGAGACAATGGTTTAGATAAGGCTGTGGACAACAAATCATACCTAATTTGTCTTTTGAGCTTACGGTATTAAGGTATAACATACACATTTGAATGTTTATCAATGATAAATGTCAGTAGCTATTATATCTAAAATACATTGACTTTTAAAATGTTGGGTGAAACTATCTTTTTGGTGAGTGAAAGCAAATAATTCTTGGACAAAATAAGACCTGTTGAAATTGGTTAAGAGAGAAAAGTAGAGAAAATATAAAAATCTATATTTGGTTTCTTCCAGAAAAATAATTGGTACAGGTTGGCAAGATTGACAACTGACTTCTGTCCCTTGTCCTCTGAACTCAACTCACATGCATCAGGTATGGACACAAAAAAATAAATGCAATGATAGACAAAGAGTCTAACATTTCAAAAAATAATATCAAAAAATAATTCTCTTAAGACAGCATAAACAGGAAGTTAGTCATTTTGCATTCATTTCTTCATATCTCTCTATTTTTTCAAGAAAATTTAAATAAGTAAAAATGATGCTCTAGAGAGATAAAATGCAACCAAAGGAAAGAATGTGTAAGAATAAATATTAGGATATGTGAAAACTATTAGGATTGACAGATTTTTATGGAATCTATGAAATCTAAATTAATTGGAGGAAGGTACAATGTAAAATTCCTCAAATTGTGTATTGGAAAATAGAAACTAAAATAAAAATAAAATTTGAAATAATGTTAACACCAGGCCATAATTATTGTTGTTACCTTATCACTCAAATTAGTTTCCCCTGAATATGTATATATTTAAAAAAGCTTTATTATTTTTCTAATACAACTAAAGCAAATTTTCACATACACAACTGTATATTAACAGAATTAACAGAAAATATTTCAAAAATTATATGTGAAAGAATAAACATTATTCTCAAAATCTTAAAAGTAGTATAAGTGGGGGTACTGTTATGGTTCAGTAGTTAAGAGCTCTTGCTCTCCTACTGAGGACCAGGATGCATTTTCAGTAGTCACATAGTGTCCTAGATACACCTTTAATTTCAGTTATGGGGGACACAGTGCCCTCTTTGGGCCTCCATGTACACTGTATATACATATGTGGCATACATACCTGCAGACAAAACACTCAGGTACATAAAATAAAAGTAAAAATTTAAATCCAATATAAGCAACAATAATGCGCATGATATCTTCATGATGAATTATCTTTTTTTAATAAATAAAGGCATCAGCTAAAATGAGAATTATCTATCTACCACTATGACTCCTGTCTGTGGGCTTGAGAATGAGGTCATTACTGAACTTTTGAGAACTCTGTAAAGACTTAATTTACATTCTGCAAAATGCTGCCATTCTTAAAGTTCAGTCCAAGTGTTATTTACTGTATTGGAGCATTTAAAATCAACCAAGTACTGGAGTTTCCTAATAACAGAATGACATTTCATTTAACCTTTTTAACTAAAATAGCATATAGTATTTATTTCCTTGAATCGATCATACCGGATAAAGCTAATCCATATTACTTGAATCAACAACATAGAGACAATAATATCACATATCATCTTTATTAATGAAAACATTGGTTTATTCTTAGGTGTATTTAGTAGAGATCCTACCACTCATTCAAACAGAGAATTCAAATTAACCTAAATGATAGCAAAATATATAACAAGTTGATTTATTTTGGAAAAAAAATTCTTCCACAGAATTCTTTAGTGTTAGTGAATTAGGAAACTTTGAAAATATCCAGTTTAATCTCTAAGATCTTTTTGGGATTGTATGTCAAGAAGATATTAATAAAAGTATATTCAGAAGATATGACTAAAATAATATTCATATACTAATCATAAGATGAGGAATTAATACTTTGTACAGGTGATTTCTCCTTTTCTTCAAGAAATCTTCTACTTAGAACAGCTAAGATTAACTAGAAAAGCACTTGTTTCTTTTTCAAATATACCTGTTTGAATTTTCCAGAGAGCTAGCAAAGCTGGGACCCAAGTATCCTGAGAACAAGAGACATTTGTGAGGTTACCCTGAAACTGTACATCTCATATTCTTCTCTGTATCGTCCTCCTTTCACAAGCAACACAGGAGGAGTGCTGAAAGGTTCCAAAAAGGATTCCCAACTTAAAGCAACAGCCTTTGCAGTTCAGGGAAGGCATCCTTAATGGACTAGAGAAACAATAAGTGGATTGTAAATCTTAAAAATCCTCCCAGGACTTAAGGGAGGAAAGTTTGGAGGAACAGAAACTGAATGAAGTGAATGTGCCCATTCACTCCTGGAGGCACACACTAATACCATGGCAGTACAGACAAAGCAGAGCAGAAAATCAGCCGTGTAAACCACAAACGTTTATATCACTAACTTATGTAGGAAAAGTGCAGAAGGATGGAAAGTTTCATCAGAGCACAAGAAGATATTTTATAATGAATTTTAAAAGAATGATAAAACAAGACAGCACAGCAGCTGACATTAAGATTAGGATGCAAGAAAAAAAGCTGCTAAAAAGGAGATATGAAAAAGAATGAATGGCAAGACAATGAGAAAATAACAGGCAAAGGACTCAGAGTTACTGACTTATGACCAGTTTGTGATCACACATTGTAGATGATAGACACTGAATACACACCTCAAGGTGCACGTGCACCTTTATTTCACATCACATTTGTCAAATTTGTTCCCTATGATAAAATTGCCTAATTCCAACAAAATAATGACAATCATGAAATCAAAAATGATTCTATGTCAGGACAATCATGAATACGGTGATTACCTCTTCATCTGATACAATAAACCTAACCTCACATATCAATATGCATAAACTAAACTTTGCACCATTTTCCTTTCTAGTTTGAAATTCCGACTGTATGTTGACAATAAAGAGTTGACTGACGGTCATTCTCCCTTTAGCTTCTCTTTGGCTCTTTTTTGGTTATTATTTTTCTCCAGTTGGTAAAATAAAGCAGAGACAGAGAATGGAAAAGTTCTTACTTGGCTTCTGTACTAGTTTGGTTTCTGTTGCCATGATAAACAGCATGAAGGCCTTTGAAACATCCTGCTGAAACTGAACAAATTAGGCTTCCATCCTTTGCATTTCTCACAGTATCCTTATCTTCCATGGCCACAGAGACAAACCTATTAAACTTTGAGTTCTATATGGCTTTTCCACCCTAAAGCTTCAAAATCCTGTAACTTCCATAAAACAGTCCAAGCCATAAAAGGTACCAGTCCATTCTAGCAACACGCACATTCTGGTACCAATTTATGTTCTTGTTTGTTTTCAGCTGTGATAAAGCACTGACCAAAAGCAACTTGGGGAAGAAAGGGATTTATTTGAATTACAGCTTATAGTCAGTTATTTAGGGAGCCAAGGCAGGATCCCAAGGCAGAAGCCTAGAGGCAGGAAATAAAGAAGCAGAAGCTAGCAGGTCTCCTCAGAAAGGCAGGTAGAGTTGTTTAGGAAGGAAGAGGGTGTTCTGGATCTAAGAAGACTTTTTTAAAATTGTGATGTAAGTTAGTATGAAAGCTGAGCCAGATATAGAACTTTAAACTCATGGAGATGGTTAGATAGTAGAATGTTAAAGTCAGGTGCCAAATACATATGGACTGGACATTGGGAATGTATGCTAAGCCATATAACTCTCATAATTGTGGAGTATTTATTTCTGTTGTTTTCTATTGTATTTACTGTTATAAGAGAAAGAACCATTTGTTCGACTGAAAGGGGGAGCTGTGAGGGGAAAAAGATATACCTTAAACTTAAAAAAAAGGGAAGAGGATGGAGGTTGAGGGGGAAGAGAGTGGGAGCGTGGGACTGGAGGGGGGAGTAGGGAGGGGATTGTGATTGAGATGTAACTTGAAGAAATAAAAAATAAATTATTAAAAAAATAAAAACAAAAAAAGCAAACCTATGTCCAGGAAAAAAAAAAAAAAAAGAAGCAGAAGCTACATAGGAAACATGTACTGTTCTTATACAACCCAGGTTTACCAATCCAGGAAAGGTACCACTCACATTGTCCTCCTACATTAATTGCCAATTATGAAAATGTCCTTATGAAAATAAGATAGATAATTTTTTCTGCTGAGATTCCCTCTTCTCACATATGTCTAGGTTGTATCAAGTTGACACCTTCTGATCTTTCTGCCCCATGATCTTACAAGATCATTAGAGATACTGAAAAGGTGCCTTGACTGGGGCTATAAAAGGCTATCTTTAGTGTTTTTTCACATCTGTGGCACACCTCAGACAGGCATCTGAAGCAGGGCTCTGTATTCTTTCTGAGACTTTATCCTTTTAATCTCCCCTCAGTATTGTTGCATATGACCCAGATTAAATTTCTACAATTCCTTGCTCCCAAAGGCTGCTTCATCTGGCCAAAAGAGAACAGTCATCAACCTAAAATGCATTACCTGATGAGGGCTCATTTGAGGAAATTCTAGCTAAATTTTACAGCTACCAGGATAAATTCTGAAGCTACTAGGCAATGCTGCCACCATTCTTTTTGGTCCACTTTAAGACATTCAGTCTCCGTTGTTTTTTTTTTTTTTTTAAGAAAAATCCAAAATGTTCAATTTCACCGGTGAAGACACAGGAGCCAGATGCTGGGGTGAATGCTTGCTGCTTCAAAGAAGCAAAGAACGCACTCAGCTGACCTTCCTACTCAACAGATTTCCCAGAACGAAAAACTCCTTCTCCTCCACACTGTCCTAAAACTCCTTCAAACTCAAAGCCTCTCCTTTCTACTTCCTATGCATCTCTCTACCCATCCTCTGTATTTCTGTTCACTCACTGTGTTTTTTCTTATGTTCCCTTCCTATAAAGTGATTGCTTGCTCTACCTCTTGACATATGGTTGACTTTATTTAATCCTGTTTACAGAAAACTCTTGTATTAAGGTGTGTGCTAGAGATGTACCAAACAACAACAACAACCTGTTTACAATAAACAAAAAGCTCTTGGATTAAAGGTTCAGCTAGAAACATAGTTTTTCAAGGCACAGTCTCAGGGTCCACAGTGTGATCAAATATCCTGCAATAACTCTCTGACCCTCTGCATATACTTTCTGTGTTATTCTACCATACACACTTTAGACATAAAATTTATTCTTTATCTCTCAAGTACATGGGAAGATATTGGAACTCCAAAAATTCACCTATTCTGAACCGGGACTCACTCAACTTACAGATGTAAGGGAGTACTCCACTGAATCCTCTAACAGAGAAAAAATTCCACATAGTAATGAATCTCTCTCTAAATATGTTTTTTGCCAATAACCATCTTCTTTTCTTTTTGTTTCCGCTCTGTAAGAACATATCACCATGATTTAGAATTGTGACACTTTCTGCTGCTTCATACAGACATTCTACAAGAGTTACATGAAGTGTATATCTCTCATATATGTACACACACACACACACATGAATGTATGTGCACATATATTTCATGGCCTCACTCAAACACCCTGTTATAAGTTTAAATCACTTGTAACTTACTATGAGATATGTTTGGGCTCTTCCAGCACCATTGACACTGTTAGAAAAATTGTCCTTAGTCTTAGTTTTAATATATGCAAACAGCTAGCATCACTAAAATAAAAGGGAAGGGTCAGAGGTGATGCCACATATGGTCTCTTCCTCGTATCCTCAGTCACTACTGTTTTAAAGGTCTCACTAAATGCAAATATAAGCTGGAAGGAACAATGTCCTGAGGAATCAGAACAAGAAAAGTAAACAAAACAAACAAACCAAAGGTGGACAATGTGAAAGATGTCAGAATACAGAAATCCTTGCTACAGACATCCCTGGGCATAGCATGAAACGTGTGATGCCCAGTGGACACTAAAGGCAGTGGACACATATGGAGAGAGGTATGAGAAGGAAGTAGGCATCACCAGATTCCTGCTGACTCAGCGACATTCATCACCAGAGAGAAATGGTAGGTGCCCTTTGTAACTGATTATTGGGGCAAATCCCAGCTCTTCCTCAAATTTGTAGCCTGAAATGGAGCACTGTAGAGTTCTGCTGTCCCAGTGGAACATAGATTGATGAATTGAAGCAAATACTTATATTATAGACTTTGAAAGACAGTTTCATCATTAGCCAATCATCTCAGAAGCAGCTGCCTCAGGATTCCCTTTACTTGTAAGTGCAGACTCTAATGATAATCACCTAGCAGAGATGGTGGGAAGATTCACTTATCATAGACATTGGTAAATCATACTTCTGCCCCCAACCCTACTTCCAGGATTCAGTGATTTGGGCAGCAAGAAAATGTGTAAAAGGAACTTTGACTCATCCAGAGTGGAGGAACCTTGTAGACAAAGTTAATACCCAAAAGTTGGCAATTGGAGGCACTGCTATTCATATTTAAATTCCAAGTAAAAAATAAAAATAGACATGTGTGTGCTCTGCCTAACTGCTTATTTATTAAGCACTTTAAAGCCAGTTCAGCTAGGCAGTTTTGGGAACGTGATAAATGAATTAAACTGTGTCGGTTTCAAACTGTCACTATTAGAATCTAATTCAAATTTAAACAGCAATTTAAATAGTATAAAAGATTGCCCTCACAGGTCCGCTATAATCTTAACCTTTGGAGCTTCCACAGAATAGATAGTAAATTGAATTAATTATTAGCCTTTCACCTTGGGGACCTGGGTAGAATTCGGCAACTCGGAAGACAGTTAATGAGATTGGTAGCTCCTTTCAGTCCCCAGTGTACTCTAATCCCCAACACGTATCCACCTGTCGTTCTTTCCCACTGCCTCTTTTTAGTGAATAAAATTCTAAGAAGTCAGAGATGGCTGACATTTAAAATCCTCTTTATAAAGTGGTATAAAGTTGTGTACAAGTGAGGTCAGAAGAATGTCACTAGTAGGAGATTGGGGAAAAGAAAATAAAAACAGTATTGAAATCAAAGTGTTTTTGCTAACTAAGCCCCATTATTTCTGGAATGCATTTCAGTCTCTATTATTTCTGATCAAGGAAAACACCCTATTGCATCCGTATTCCTTTCTTGATATGTTCACTACTCTTTTGTGAATGTCATGTGTCAGGCTCTGAAGTTTCTGGATACTGTATCAAACACCATATTTTTAGAGCAATATAACACATTGTCTGCATCATGGAACATATTGTCTGATGGGATATAAAAGCAAGTTGATGAGCAATAGTAGTAATGAGAGTAAGAGATGGAGCTCCACAATTTAGTGTTTGTGTGTATCTGTTTGTCACTGTCTGTTTTTATCTCTCCCTCTCTCACTCTGACTCTTTCTCTGTCTCTGCTCCTCCATATATGTATATGTATATATATGGGGGAGCAGAAGCGGGCATAAGATCCCTCAGAATAGAGCTTCAGACATTTGAATACCTGGGTTATTATGTGGATCCTGGGATCCAAGCTCTTGTCCTCATGATTGTGCAGAAAGTGCTGTTGATCACTGTTCTGCCTCTCCAACCCTTTCAACTATACCTTGATTCAATTTTTATATATATATAAAATGATATCTTAGTTGTATCCTTAAGAAAAAAGAGGACATTAGCCAAGCTAAAAAGGGATCCAGACACAGATATGAGGCAATATGAATGGTCCTGGAACTTAAAGCATGTTAGCAATGCTATATATAGTACACAAGGTGAAAAACATGCTTGATTTATTGTTGAAGATTTAATGATAATGTGGGTTCTTCCCTATTAATGCCAACTTATAATGACAGATGTTATCACATTTTCATTCCAAAACAATCATCTGAGTGGCCAGAGTATTAGGGGATGAGGGGCACATTGGGAACATGCAGTTCCTCCTTCCAGCTCCTTGCAGTTTCCTGAATTCCTTGATTTCTTTATGTTTTTAACATTTACTTATTACTTCAAGTTACATCTCCATTCCTAGATTTCTAACTCCACAGCAAATAGAGGTGGGCTAACTAACTATCATGCAAAGAATTGTACTCACTTCATGATTCTTAAATACCTTTATAATTCCTTATTGTCTAGACTTAAGTATTATTTAAGATGAGACTGAAGGGATAACGCCATAGAGTGATCCCCAGGATCCATAGAAGAGCTTGGCATGGTGATATGAAATTGTAACCACAGTGCTGAGGAATCCAAAACAGTCAGATCCCTGAGTTAGCTCGTGGGCCTTATTCACTTGCTGAGTTCCAGGTCAGTGAGAGATTCCATCTTAAATATCAATTTGGGTGGCAACTGAAAAATGCACAAATCTTTCACTTTTCACACACACATACACACACACATACACATTCACATATACATTTATTTAAGATTGTGGGTTGGACTTATTTTTTATGTTGTTTTGTTGTGTTAGGAGAGAAATGTAAAGTCTGAAGAGATCCTTGTCACTTAAGTCCAAATATTTTTCAAAATTTTATGTGCCTATAAACAGCCAAGTCCTATATTTTGTGTGTTTTCGTGCATATAATTTTAATAGGTTAATAACATAACTGGTCATTGTCATTTGTATCCAAAATTTTGAAATCCCAAAATAAGTTTTTGTTGAGATTCATTTTTCATGCTTAGAAGTTATATTTAAGAAGTACTTAAAGTTCTGATTTTAGCATGAAAGAATTGGATTTAGAGACATTTGTTTTGGGCCAATAAAACTTTCTGCTATTTGTAATGGACCCTGACCACTATTTTACTAATTGAGGAAAAGTGATAGGCCAAATAACTTCAGCAAGATGGCTGATTAGGTGTTTGTCAGGCTTCTTGCAACAATGAAAGGCTAAGTCAGAGCGTACATATAAGCATTTGACTTAGGGATTTGAGACAGAGCCAGGCCACAGTGAAAATGTCACAGGCATTGAGGAGCACAGACAGAAAATAGCCTGGTGAATGTGAAAATACTCATAAGGCTATTGTCCCTGGAGATCAACCCTATACCATGACTGACCTGATTGAATGGAAAAAGCGTGACCAAGGGGTACTCAGTTCAAAACTCGTGCCAATGATATGGCGTTCACTTTTGATGAATGCTATGGTACTCACAAGCTATGGGCACATTCAAAAGACTTGCTGTCTTGTTGTATAGCCAACTTTACCAAAGACAAGGAACTTGACAGTCTTGTACTCTTTCATCTAGATCCTGCCTCATAACAGCATTTATCATGAGGCCCTATCTCTCTGCAGTATATGATGAAGTGGTGATTTTTAGGAGCTGTTCAGCAGATGCAGTCTTGCAAAGGGGTCAAGAGGCCTTACCTACTTGCTGCCCTGTTCTGAGCAACTCAGCCTTCTTGTGCCTATCCAGGAGAAGTTCATGTAATATTGAATTTGTCTCTTAATTTGTCACTACCATTGTTTTTTATGGCATAGTTCTATATCTAGATCTAAAAATTTGTCTTCATGATATAGATAAACTGATGTTTTAGTTCCATTTTTCAGAGTAAATCTAAATAGTTGGTATTTTCGTCTACAGAATTATAACAGCATCCTGAAAATGTCAAGCACTGTTAGTCTAACAAGCCAGGAATTAAATTCTCATTTACTCGTACATGTTATGGTAACTGAGCATCATTTTTCTTAACTATTAATTCCTATGTTACAGTCACATGTTCTCCTTTATCTGTGTTTCTAACTCCAGATTTTTAGATGTGAGTATAGACACTTCAGTGTCTGAAGAAGCCAGGAATGTTAAAAGAGACTATGGGCAGGTGACGGCAATGGAAGAAAGCTCTAGAAAGGACAACAGTAGAGTAAAAGTAAGTTGGAGAGAGAGAGAGAGAGGGAGGGGGAGAGGGGGAGAGAGAGAGAGAGAGAGAGAGATATGAGCGAAACAAGGTATGGGGTTAATTTGGAGCTGGAAAGGAGGTCAATACAAGGAGAAGGAAGGTAGGAGATAAAATAATGAAAGGATGTCTAAAAACGTCAAAATGAATAATATTATCTATTTACTTAAAGTTATATATAATACATCTAACTTGATAGATTTACATATAGATTTAAATTGAAATGAAAGTTTCCTACCTGGGCTGTCAATAATTCCCCCCCCCTAAAGCCCCAGACTATTTTACTAAACCCTGAGGCCAGGCACATGTAGCCTTTTGAGTTGTTGGTCAGAGAAGCCAAAAAGACTTCCAAACATTATAGGTTATTGGTATATCACTTGGTTGTCTCATGGAGGGTAAAGTTAAGTCTCCATTGCAAAAGACATTTCAGAATTGAAGGAAGGGAAACAACCAATAATCCTAACCAGCTATGACATTTATGAACTGCAGCAACAACAATGTCTATGTCACCATAACTTTAAGGGTACAAAGGTGGCATCCCATCCTGGTGGTAAACAACAGCTAGTTCTCTTAAGACCTACTCAATAGGAAGGAAATCATAGCTCATACTAGTAACCAAGTCAAGTAATACAGATAAAGTAGGGCGTGAATATTGGAGGAGAGCCTACAACAATCACTTTACTGAAACATCATAAAAATATCTAACAACATTCTAAATATTTGTTCTTATACTTACAGATAAATGTAAGTCTCATCACTCAACAAACTAACCTCTCTTTGCAATGGGTGGAGATGATTATATAAAACCACAATTAATCAAATGCAGAGAACAAATGATCATGTGGTGAGGTGTGCTGTCCAAAATGACACATCTACAACAAAATCTCTACAGTTAAGACTCAGAGAACATCATAAACATGAGGATAGACAAGCTTTATAAGTCAGAGGAATGTGATGTCTTTTGTGAAACAGCATCTCAACAACATAATTGCCTAAGCACAATATAAACAAGGAGGATCCCAATAGACATACTAACACTGAAGGAGGAAATCTCACTGTGACCCAACCCTAGACAAAGAGCTACTGGCAGCTATGAAATGTTGAGAGGGAAGGAAATAGCCTTTCCCCAAAGAATTGCATTCCACTTGGTTATCCAATACCAAACAATCAATCCAGACATCACATAAAACAGGTAGCATTATACAGACTGAGCATATTGAAATTATATATTTAAGAATACACACACACACACACACACACACACACATGCACCGGTGCACACACTATCAACAACTAAGAAAAAAAAGAATAATTAACCATAAATTTTGGAGAAAGGGAGAGGTATGAAGGAGGTATTGGAAGGTACAAATGGAACAGAAGAAATGAGTTGATTGTATGTTAATTTCAAATAAAATAAAACACAACTGCATGCAATTATTTAACCAGTAATTTTAAACTTTAAAAGATATAAATACATTAAAGAAAAACTAAACATTTCTGTTTCTAATATAAAAATTCTTAGAAACCCCATTATCAACATGATTTATCTTTAAACCCTTCCCAGCTTGGTAACCTTGCTTTCCAACACTTTCTCATTTATCAGTGGCTTTTTAAATGTCAAGCTCAGCAATAAAGAACCATTTTCTTAGTATTAATTTCTGTGATCAATCTATATATTTTAAGTACTTCACAGTTAAAGTCAATTACAAGAAGAATAAGGTTTGAAGTTGATATTTGTATCTGGATTAAAAACCTCTTATATGTGAACAGATTAGCATAATGCCTAATGAAACAACCTGTTAATTCTATCAGAGGTCAGCTTTCTCAGTCGCATTAGGAGTCAGGGTCTAATTATTATCTAAAAACTATTTATGCTTAAAGAGTGGCAAGCATATTTTAGTAATGTGGAGATAGCATCTTGGGTCTGTAGTGGAAGCTAGAAGAACAAATTGCAGGAAAGATAAAAGGTCCATTCCTTCTCCATGTCTTTTTAACTTCTTAATTAGTTTACATTTAGGTGTGTTTTCATGTCTTGCAGTGTATGTGTGAATATTAGAGGACAATTTGCAACAAATAGTTCTTCCCTCTTACCATGTGGGTCCTGGGAATTGAACACTGATTGGAGGTAGACTTGTTAGAAAGTGACTTGACCTGGTGAGCCCTGCTGCCACGAAAGACATTACTTAATATTTCAATCTACCTATGCCATTAGAGGTGATAAGTCTATGTTTTGAGTCCTCTATGTACAAACCATTCCTGTGAAACAGAACTGTATTATCCACTGTTCTGCCCATCCCTCAATCCCAGGGTAACCTCTGGATAACATAACTTCATAAGGGAAGGGGAAACTGGAACCTGGAGACACAACTAGAAGCTTTTAGGCTAACACTTAACTTCCATTTGTATTTAGAGTGCAAAAGTAAAGACATGCTTCTGCAAAACAGACCACCAGCCCCAGTGTCACTCTTTGTATTGGCAAGAACAGGACCATTAACTGAATAATTGAAAGAATACTTGGTCCTGGTTTACTCAACACATTACAGCACTTATTTATATGCACTTATTGTCATTTTAATCCTCTGTGCAATTTCCACTGGACTCAGAGTTTTCCCAAATCCTACCTCCTAAAATAGCATTCTGCTGAATATGGGTGATTTCCTTCCACTCCTGTTTGTGCCCAGTGTTTGAAGCCCATTTTGTGCTTTCCAGTGAGAGTATTAGCATGGAACCCAAAATGATTAAAAATTTAGTTTGAATTCAATGAGTCCCAAAGGGTTTGAGGAAACCAAAATATTAATATTATAAAACACAATTGACAAGCAAAGTTAAGTAGGAAGTAAATGCTATAGAAAGACCTGAAAATATATGTTTTATTGCAAAGAAAATATATGCATCTATATATAGCAAGACAAAGGAGGGGTTCCATAGCAAAACTTCCATCATGGGCATCACCCAACTTCTGATTATTTGTTTTTGAAATATCTTCTTTCTGAAATACTACACTTTAGGATTTGCATCAGTGAAATTGTAAAATTGTGTAGCTAACTGCCACCTATGATGGTGGGTACATGCTTCTATCATGTGAAGATCCTCGGTAAATATTTACATAAAATGTCTCCAATACTGGTAATATTTTTGAAAATTCATATTGAGAATGTCACTTAATTTCATTGTTTCTTATAGCTGAGTAGTATTCCATTGTATAGATGTACCACAGTTTTTTAATCCATTCTTTGGTTGAGGGACATCTGGTTTGTTTCCAGTTTCTAGCTATTACAAATAAGGGTGCTATGAACATAGATGAGGAAACATCCTTATGATTCCACGAGGAATTATTTGGGTGCATACCCAGAAGTGGTATGGCTGGGCCTTGGGTAGAGCTATTCCAAGTTTTCTAAGAAATCACCAGACTGACCTCCATAATGGTTGCACAAGTCTCCACTCCCACCAGCAATGGAGGAGAGTTCCCCTTTCTCCACATCCTCGCCAGCATGTGCTGTCATATGAGCTTTTGATCTTAGCCATACTGACAGCTGTGAGATGGAATGTCAGAGTCATCTTGAGTTGTATTTCTCTGATGATTAAGTATGCTAAGAAGTTCTTTAAGGGTCTCTCAGCTATCAGAAAAAAAGAAAATCATGCAATTTGCAGCCAAATGGATGGAACTAGAGAAGCTCACCCTGAGGGAACTAACCCAGACCCAGAAGGATGCACATGGAATCTATTCACTTATAGTTGTATTTTAGCCTTATAGTACAGGATATCTATACTACAACAAGTGCGCCAAAGGGAACATGAACATAGACTTTTTTTTTTTCTGTCAGTGAGACCCTTTGCCCTAGTGGTTCTGCCTTATATGCTCCCATTGTATGAGGAGGCTCTTGGCCCTCATATGACTGATGAACTGGGACAAGGGACTCTTATGTAGGGACACTCCACTCCAGAGGAGTGGGATGGAAGGGATAGGGAGTAGTGGGTGGGAGGGCAGGACTGAGAGGGATGGAAAGAGGACACTATGATGGAGATGTAACCTGAAGTAACAAATTAATTAATTAAGATAAGTTATAGATAAGAAAGAGGAGCTTTTGTCACTAGTGTGCTTTGCCAATGCTTCAGGAAGAAGGAAACCAACCACAAGGAAATATAAGAGGAAACAAAGAGCACTGGGAAGGACACGCATAGAAAGAGATTAAACACTGATGACATGAAACAATGATGTACTGTAAAACATGCACATGGAATTAAAGTTCCTGGTGAAATACAAAAAAAAAAAAAAGAGGATGTCACTTAAGATATCCATAGCTCTACACAGTTAATACACAAATGTATTAAGTAATTTCATTTAGGGAATTTGTGAAAAAGATAAAATTTTGGTTTAATATTTATTATATATACCTTCTAATATCAAGTTAGTAAACTCATCAGATATAAAAACATATTCACCCAAAAGTTGATATACTACAATCAGGAAAAGTATAGAAATAATAATATCAGTTTATGATAATAACACACTTATAAGCACATAAGTTTCAGAATGTTTTTCCTTTTTTGTATTAATTTATTCTCCCATATATTACACCTGACTGCAATTTCCTCTCTCTTCTCTTCCTTGTTCCCCCACCCCCACCTGTTTCCTCTCCTGCTTTCCCTTCAGAAAAGAGAAAGTCTCCCAGGAATATCAATCAAATATGACATATAAAGTTTCAATAAGATTAGGCACCTCCCTACATAATAAGGCTGGATAAAGCAATCCAGTAGGAGGACAAGGGTTCCAAAAACAGGCAAAATTTAGGAGAACCACAAAACACCTGGCTATAGAAATATAACAAATATGCAGAGGACCCATACAGGGCTCCCCTACTGTCCCTTCAATATCAGTGTATCCCTAGGAGTCCAGGTTTGTTGATTCTGTGAGTTTTCCTGTGGTATCTTTAACCCAATGGGTTTCTATAGTCTTTCCTACCCTGCCTCGGCAGAATTCCCCAACACCTACCTAATGTTTGGCCATGGGTCTCTGTAATGGGGATTAACTTTCTTTAGTGAATTATGGGAATACTTCTGAACTCTTAAGAGAGGCAGGTAGATTGGCCTGGCATATGGCATCATATGGACCTTTTCACAGCTCTGGAAGGCTTCTCCAAGTAGCCACACTTTGGGAGATGCTCGCTGAAATTCCTTGCTGCTGAGCATTGACCAGGACTTGGTGCTGAGATGTGTGGAGCCCAGTTGAGAAATGTGGACTGTGCCATGTTGAAGGGGAGTGAAAGAGAAGTCACAAAAGCTGCCAAGAAAATTGTGAGAAGCCGCAGGGACCACTAGATACCGCGAGAGAGCTTGTGAGTCCGCAATACTGCCAAAGAGCAGGAAAGGAAGCCCTGTATAAACTAGGGAACTCCACGTGGATTACTCTGTTTTGCCCCCATGGATGGAGGAGAGAGAAGGGCACATAAGAGAAGTGTGAAGCAAGGATGCCATTAGCCAGCCTTTAGGTTGCAATAGCCTGAGGCAATTCAATGGTCAAAAACCTTGGCAAGTAAACTGAGGATTGTCAAGAAAATTGAGAGGTGGAGGCCGAGAAAGAGACTCTTGCCACAAGCCAGCCCAAGAAGGCTGGCAGAAAAAGCATGGCATGGACCCTGCTGAGACAAAGTTCTTAAAAACTGGACACCAAAGAGGTCCATCAGGTGCCTGAGAGTGCCGGGAGAGTAAGCGAAGTAGATGAAGTTCAGAGGCTGAGGTGAGGAAGACTAAGCTGTAGGGAGGACACAAGCTGAGGAGACTGGGAAAGTGAGTCTCTACTGACTGAGAAAGAAGTTAAAACAAGCTGGCCTCATAAAGCAGGCCAGAAGCTAGTAGATGAAATAAACTGACCTCATGAACCAGCAAAGCTAGGCCCAGAGGAAACTAAGCCAAGTTGAAGATAGGACTGCCTGACTTGACTGCCAGAGGCAGACTACTAATTACTATAAGGGGTGACTGCAGACAGAATACTGACTACAAATCAAGGTGCCCTAAGGACCCATGACCTAAAGTCCTTTCCAGAGGGTTAAAAAGCACTGGCTAAGAGTTCTTAGGTATTGTTTGTAGATATTAGGTTACAGGTATTAGGTATTGTAGGTGGTAGGATAAAGGTGTTTGTTAAGTATTAATAAGTAAAGTTGTTTTAAATAAAAACTTTCTGTTACAGATCTCTGCATCTGTTTCCATCAGTTACTGGATAAGCCTCTCTGATGACAACTGGGCAATCCATCAATCTATAAGTGGAGGAGAGTATCATTAGGCATCTTTTCATTTTTTATTATTGTAATATTTGGTTCTATCCTAGGTCTCTGGGCTATCTCCTGCCTCTGGTTTGTGGCTCTTCAGGCAGTTTGGTGGTGGGCTCCCTCTCTTGGTGTAGATCTCAAACTTTACCAGTCATTGGTTGGCCACTCCCACAATTTCTTTGTCACCTATACTCCAGCACATTATTTTGGCAGGACACACTGTAGGTCAAAGTTATTGTGGCTGGGTTGGTGTCCCAGTCCTTCCACTAGAAATCTTGCCTGATTCTAGGAGGTGGTCACTTCTGGCTCTGTATCTCCTATTACTATGAGTCTTAGCTAAGGTCATTCAAATAGACTCCTTGGAGTTTCCATTTCATTAGGTTTCTACCTCTCTCCATAGTTGCTTTTCCCCCACACTCCAGTTGTCTTTCTCAGTATTCTCTCCTTCCTTCCCCTTCCCATTTGATTCCTCCTCTTCCTGTCTCTACACACATCCAGTTCATAAACAATAACTATTCTATTTCCATTTCCCAAGAAGATCCATGCATTCCACCCCCACTTGACCAACCTTGCTTCTTAGCCTCTCTGAGTCTATGGATTGTAGCATGATTATTTTTTACTTTAGAATTAATATCCACTTCTAAATGAGTACATACTATGTTTTTCTTTTTGGGTTTGGGTTACTTCTCAGGATAGTTTTTTCTCTAGTTCTATCCATTTGCCTGCAAATTTTGTAATGTCAATGTTTTATCAGCTAAATAATATTCCATTGTATAAATTTATGACATTTTCTTTATCCATTTTTCATTTGAGGGGCATCTAGGTTGTTTCTAGTTTCTAGCTAGTATGAATTAAGCTACCATGAAAATAGTTGAGCAAGTGTCTTTGTAGTAGGGTGCAGCACCTTTTGGGTATATACTTAGGAGTGGTATAACTGAGTCTTGGGGTAGATCAATTTTCTATTTTCTGTGAAAACCAACATATTGACTTCCAAAGTGGCTACACAAGTTTGCACTCTCACAAGCATTGGAGGAATGTTTTTCTTCTTCCACATTCATGCCAGCATGGGATGTCACCAGTATTTTTATTCTTAGCCATTCTGACAGGAGTGAGATGGAATATCAGAGTCATTTTGATTTTCACTTCCCCTGATGGCTAAGGATGTTGAACATTTTTTCGAGTACTTCTTAGCCACTTGAGATTCCTCTGTTGAGAATCCTATGTTTAGATCTCTACCCCATTTTTAATTGGATTAATTAGATTGTTGATGCCTATTTTCTTGAGTTCTTTATGTATTTTGGAAATTAGCTGTCTGTCATGTATAGAGTTAGTGAAAATATTTTCCCATTCTGTAGGCTGCCATTTTGTCCTATTAATTGTGTCTTTACCTTGTAGATGCTTTTCAGTTTCATGATGCCCATATATTTATTGTTGATCTTAGTACCTACCTATGCTATTGGTGTTCACAAAGTTGTCTTCTGTGCCTACCTAGACTTCTCCCAGTCTGCAAGATCTCTAGTAGAGTGGGGAGTCTATGCCCCTCTTAGAGGTTAGGGCACAGCAAATATGAGTGCAATGAACTGGGGATAGGGTCAGGGGATGCTAAAAGAGTGAGAGACTAGGGAACTTTAAGGGATGTCAACCTACCTAGACTTCTCCTAGTCATTCAGAATATTATTAATACTTAGATCTTGTTACATAAAAATTAACACTAAATTTGGAAAACTTATTTAGAGAAATCTTTCAAAAGTGCAAATCAAGAAAAAATATCAGAAATTCACTGGAGTTTATGAGGATAGGCCTGTAGGGGTTAGATAAATTAGATTTAGAAAATATATAGGAGTTTCTGATACTGTCTCTTAATTCGGGACCTGAAGAGCATTATCAGCATGAAGTCAGCAAAAACAGGAAAGACTCAATAGACTGAAAAACAAGGTTGAAGTCAGGAAAACAGGAAAGACTTAATGGACTTGAAGAAACAAAGTATCTGGCCTGACATTGTTTTCAGCTGCTAAATGGGCGGAGCCCAAATTACTGAAACAGAGTTCCTCCTATTTAAGGACAGTGCATGGAGCCCAGAAGGAAGAAGAGGCCCCTGATGCTAGAGAGCTCCAAGAGTCCTGCTGAAAAAAGGGCTGGCCATTGATAGCCAGCTCTCTCCCTGAAGCAGAATGAAGCCGGCGAGCAAAGAAAGCCTGAGCAAGACACCAAAAGGCCAAGGACTGGACCCTGTGGCTCAGCTTTTGCCTGGAGGGGTTTGATCAGTGGCCTAGGGGAAACTGTGCCTGGCTTTAAGGACTGAGGCAGCTGAGTTCCTGATTCAAAAGAAGTAAGTTGGCCTGCAGACGGCTGAGGTCTCCCACAGAGAAGAAAGCATGAAGCCTTATTTAAGGTGAGACTGCAATAACCAACTTACCCTCACGAACCTGCATCTGAGAGATCCAGAAAAAGGACTGCTAAGTGCGTTCAAGAATCTACAACAAAGACTGTGTTCCTGACAACTGAGGACCTGCCCCAGAGACTGTATCATTCTAAAAGGTTATGAAAGTAGTTGTTATAATTATCAATAGGTTTAGTGGATAGGTTAAAGGGGGTTGTAGGAATTTATAGGATTAATAGTTAAGAAATTGTTGGTGTTTGTTATAAGTGAATTTAGTAATAAATAAATAAGAGTTAAATAATAATTTAAAAGATCGGTTACATAGGCCCAGTTCAGAGATTTCATAACCCAGAGAGCCCACTGTTTTACCTTGATCTGCATGCACACTCAGACATTTATACCAGTGCCCAGGTGAGAACAGGAAGGAGCTGTGTGCTTAATTGTGGCTAATTATTCTCCTCAAGATACAATGGAGACTATCTGTGCATTATCAATTTTCATCTCAAATAACTTGCAGTTTTGGCAAGGTTCTGGAAAGTTTTGATTATTTTGGCAAATTTTTCAGTCAATACATTGAGGTAAGATTGACTCAGTATATAGGGTGCAATGCTGTGCCAATATTAGATATCATGAAATTTGCAGCCAAATGGATAGAACTAGAGAAGTATTTTCCAAACCTGAGAAAGAATAAAGTAGAAGACACAAATTTAAAATATATATCTTTCGGCTTAGACATAGAAACATGAATTGAGATATTATTTTTTTTCTGAAAAATGATCTGTAGAGATAATATGTGAATGAATTTCACTGTCATTAGAACAAAATGTCAACCTACAGATTGGGAAAAGATATTTATCAACCCCACATCCAACAGAGGGCTAATAACCATAATTCATAAAGAACTCAAGAAATTAAACACCAAGAAACCAAATAATCCAATCAAAAAATGGGGAATGGAGCTAAACCAAGAATTCACAAACGAGGAATCTCTAATGGCAATGAGACACTTGAAGAAATGCTCAACATCCTTAATCATCAGAGAAATGCAATTGAAAACAACTTTGAGATTCCATCTCACACCTGTCAGAATGGGTAAGAAACAATGAAATCATGCAATTTGCAGCCAAATGGATGGAACTAGAGAAGCTCATCCTGAGTGAGCTAACCCATACTCAGAAGGATGCACATGACATCTAGTCACTTATAATCAGATTTTAACCATATAGTACAGGATAACTATACTACAACCATTGCACCAAAGGGAACATGAACATAGACTTTGTTACCTGTCAATGGGACACTTTACCCTAGTAGTGCTGCCTTGTAGGCCCCCAGTGTATGAGGAGGCTGTCTTGATTTGCTCCTTAGAGTTCTGTAGATTAGATTGGCCTCAAACACACAAGGAACCTGTTTTTTCCTTGCATCCCATGTTTTGAGATTGAGGTATGAATTTAAATAATTGAATTACCCTTATTAAACAATAACATTAGTTAAACCACTTTGTTTTAGTTTGAGTTCCAATTCTTCCATGGAAGTCCCATTCTTAAAGAGATTGGTGTAAAATAGCAAGAAATGTTCTTTATGTTAGCTTTTCTTACATGTTGGCTATGGGAGGCATGCAGTTTGCATGTTCTTCCCCAGCCTAACTCTGGGTTCTTACATTGGTTAACAGAATCTCTCTCTCTCTCTCTCTCTCTCTCTCTCTCTCTCTCTCTTTCTCTTTTTCTCTCCCTCTCTCTCTCCATTCTCTCTTTTTCTCTCTCTCTTTTCTGAGACAGGATTTTCTGTGTATACTTGTCCTGGACTCACTTTGTAGACCAGGCTAACCTTAAACTCACAGAGATCAACCTGCCTCTGCCTTCCAAGTGCTGGGATTAAAGGTGTGCACCACCACACCAAGCAATTAACATACCTCTTTAGAGGCAAAATGCCTTTTGAAACCAGTTTTACAATGGGAGCCCCACACCTTAGGAGACTGGCTTGTGAGCCCTTTCTCTTCACATAAATTTAAGATTATGTGCATTTATCCATTAGATTAGTAAGGATATTATTAAATTTAACATCAAGGAAAAAATATGTCATTTTTGAATTCTAGACTGTCTTTAGTAAGCAGCCTTATCTTATCAGCGGGGTTCCCACCGTGCCTTCATTATTTAAACCAGGCTGATCTAGAATTCAGAGATCTGCCTGCTTCTTCCTCTAGTGTGATGGGATTAAGGGCATGTACCAGTACCACCCTGCTAAAATATTTCACTTAAATTCGAGATGTTAGTAACTCTGTAACCCAGAGAACAACTTTGAACTGTAGTGACAATTCGAAATCTGCCCAAAATCTTCAAAAATCTCTTATGTGTTAGCAATGCCAATTCAGAAAAATATCCTTTCTACCTCCCAATATAGGGAAAATCAAAGATATCTAAACAAAAAATCAAAAATAGAAACAAGAACATTCCAAAAGCCTTGCTCTAACTCTGCTATCCTATGCTGCAATTTTGTTCAGCATTTCTTGGAATCTAGTTTTGGTTGCATTGTATTGGGGGGCTAATACCAGAAATCAATGAGAAACACCTAGCAGTCAGGAAACTCTGAGCTCCACCTGCCATCAATTTTGTATTATCTATTGGGAAGGGCCTCCCTCCTTCCTCCATGATCATTGTTGGCAATTTAGCATTCAATATTTAAATTCTGTTCTTTAAGCCTATTCTAGTCCAAACTTTCTCAAAAAAGAGATATAGAACCACAATTTTCAGGGTAAAAATCATTTGCATACTAAGAGAAACAAACTCAATTGGAATCCAAACATACTGAGGCATTATGAATTCCTCCATTTTTTAATCTAGTTGGTTAATTCTGCTCTCAAGCTGTGTTTAGAAGGCTGCCAATTTTTTAGTACAAAAGGAGAGCTAAGCTTTCCACATTTGCTGCAAGGCAGTAGCTTTTGTTAAGGGAGCCACTCCTTTGAAATGTATTTGGGTTCAGCTCCCCCTTCTTTGGCTAGGAAACTACCTTTTGCCCAGGCCTTCTCAGGCTGTAAACATGGATTCTAATTGTTGTAGTTAGGCGCCATTTGTAGAGAATGGCCGATTAAATTATTAACCAGTATTTAGATTATTGTTAATTGACTGGTGGCCATTAATTCTTAACCCATCATTATAAATGAGTACACGCAGACACCACATGGATTTTAACAAACCTTGGCCTCAATTGAGCAATCTTGGCCCACCTAAGATAGCTTTTAGTTCTATTACCCAAATATGACCCCATGTATACACACATCCTTTTTGACTGTTATTCTCCACACCATGCCGATGTTCCAGGCCAGGTGGAATGATCTTCTTTTTTCTAACCTATAGTGTGTGTCCTCCTTCTTTCTCCTCCTGGCTGGAATGGATTAATCTTCTGTTTAAAACACAGGGTTCCTATTCTAATCTCAGGAAGCCCCACCTTCCCATACTCTTTCTGCCCAGCTAATTGGCCATCAGTGACTTTTATTAACCAAATCAAGAGAATGCTTCATAAGGGGTGCTAACCTGATCTCAGCATTGAATTCAACCCATCAGAAGCAATAATATTAGACCTTCCCTCAACAGAAACCCTTAGCTCTCATATGACTGCTGAACTGAGAGGGGCTGATATGTAGGGACACCCCAGAGGAGTGGGATAGGTGGGAGGGGGAAGAAACGGTGGGAGGGTGGAACCAGGAGGAGTGGAGAGAGGGCACTCTGATGGAGATGTAACTTGAAGTAATAAATAAACATTTAAAAAAAGAAAATAGGAAATGTCCATTTGGTTTTCTTTGACATTATGTTGTAAATAACTACTACATTCTGTTCATAATGTCTGTGAAATCAGTGTATTGAACAAATCTTCACTATTCACTATTACTATTATTTTTCTAACACTTTTCATTTAATATTTTCCTTTTACTGTTTGATATCAAAGCCAGGGCCTCACACATTCCTATTTTAGTGAGGTTTGTTATGAAGTTGCAACCTCAATGGGAATGCAAATTATATGACTTCTATGTTTATTTCACCTTAAAGTATTTCATTTTTAATTTTTTATTTTATTCTTTTGACTTTCTATTGCAATATCATTAAATCATTTCTCCCATCCTTTTTCTTTCTCCAAATTCTTTCACCTAGCACTCCTTGCTCTTTTTCAAATGCATGGTCTCTCTCTCTCTCTCTCTTTTTTTTACTATATATATATATATATATATATATATATATCTTAAATACATAGAGACTTTTCTAAATATGTCATTTCGAATACATAGTGTTTGCAGGTTTGCAGGTTTGGAGTGAGGCTGTGTCTCCTAGGGATGTCAGATAGACATGACTCCTAAACATGAACTGGATGAGGATAACAATAGACATGCCTCAACAGTATACAAAGAACTCAGGATGGTAAGGAATGCTGAGATCAGAAGAAATAATCTTCCCAGGGGAGAACACAGCAATTATATATCCAATGCTAAATGGCCAGCCCTGAAAACATATGTACACGTAACATTATAAAAACTTGTATTCTTATATGTCAAAAATTGAGTCTTTAAAACATGCATTTAAATTGGAGTACTCATAGAAGTCAGAAAACTAGTAAGGGGGGGTGAAAATGTCAAGGAACAGAAGCAGAACTCATGCTTTATGAATGGGGGAATGGCAATAATACAGCAGAAAAGATTAGGTGGTGGGAGAACAAAGGTCAAGCTAGAGGAGCAGAAGTATGTGAAGAAATACTGAACACTAAATACTGTTTAAAAACTATAGGAAAACCTGAACTATGGCAGCTTCCTAAAATTATACAACTACATTGATATTTACATTTTATGTGCATCTATACCTTAATATTCTGCAAGTGGATCTTATCGTTAAATTCTCTTTATTTCTACATAAACAAATTGAAGATTACAGGAAATCTTCAATATTCTAGTCAAGAACATCACCACCAAACTTGAGTAACTATTGTCACCATAGTTCCTTTGTCTCAGTTTTAATCAACACTAACAGATAAAAGGTCAAAAAGAAATGCAGGTCAAATACCCTGGTGTTGGCCCCTCACAGAGAATGGCAAGCAGTGTCAAGAACAAAGTCAGGAGAAAGCTAAGGCAGAAATCAACTTGATCAAGAAATTGGGAATTATGAAAATACTCCCAGAGTTCAGAGCAATCTTTGTTTTCGATAAATGTTGATTCTCAGTTTTCTAAAGTGGCTCCTTCATTTTGAGGTCACAATCATAGGGTAATTGCACCCTCTCTTTTTGGAAAGTAATAACAAATTTTGATTTCCTATGAAGAGTTGTATAATAGATATTTTTGCTATTATATATATAACATGCATCCTGTTATTAATTACTAACTAGAATATTTTATATTTATTTGACACAATTTAAAAAGATACTTTATAATTTAAAAAGGCAATGATCTTCTAAAATACATTTAACTCTTTTTTTTTTTTTTTTTTTGACAAGAGTTATGTGTGAGACCAAAAAGAAATGTCTGTTTCCAGAAGGCTTGCCTGTAGAGCCACCTGCATTTACAAAGACCAGGAAAAAAAAAAATCTGTGGATGGCAAGACTCACTTGGTTCCTAATAAAAGTTACCCTTGGGAAGGTCAGTCAGTCTGCAGGATCTTAACTTGCCAATGTAGACTTGAGAGAAAGAAAACCAGAACTCCAAAGTCTTACTACTTTATATATAACTTTGTCAGTTACCAATTTAAGACCCTTTTTTAAAATGTTATTTTGGAAGTGCATAGTCAGCAATATAGCTGCAAAGGGAACATAAAGTCAGTCTTGCACTGTACACTACAGATTCTGCCACATATTGCCTGTTGGTCCTGAGCTGCTCAAGGAAAACTACTGAGAACAAAGAGCAGAGAAGCCACAGAAAGGTGCAAACACCCCTGGATAGCTTCCATGCCTCCTTTACCAGGTATCCCGCTTATAACAGGGTGCATGGAGTGCTGGCATGCACACCAGCCCCAAACATTCCCTGAGACTGACACACTTCAGTCTTGGCTTCAATACTAATTGCTCTTATCTTTTTGCATAAAGTATATTAATATACAACATTCTATGAAGGAATATATCATAATTATATATTGCATTCAAATAAAAATATCTTTTTCAGCCGGGCATTGGTGGCGCATGCCTTTAATCCCAGCACTTGGGAGGCAGAGGTAGGCAGATCTCTGTGAGTTCGAGGCCAGCCTGGTCTACAAAGTGAGTCTAGGACAGCCAGAGCTGTTATATAGAGAAACCCTGTCTCAAAAAACAACAACAAAAAATATCTTTTTCATCAATAGTGTCTTTCTAAGACTATGCCTATCAAGAATTCTTGTGTGATGAGCGGCTGAGGAAGGCAGCACTTTCTCTAGTCACTCTGATACATTTTGTTGACTCCATAGTCAGTGTGAAACATCTGTCCTTGAGGGCAGACTCACACAAAGGGCCCACTTCTGCTGGCTTGGATGTAAAGCAAAGATGCTTAATATGTTCATATGCTAAATAATAATCTGAATTAGTTTATAGTCATATATATATAATGCTTATAACTAAAATAATAAGACAAGAAACTGATCTCCAAATTTTAGGATACAAAAGTATTTTTCTATTCTATCCCATACAGTAATGGAAAAAATCATTTACATCTGCTCATTAAATTATGAACTAATGGTGGAATCTCTCAGAAACAAATTCATTGAAATTCCTAGCAATAGTAAAGCAGTAAGGTAACTTTCAGATTTTCTTTCCTAATTTCTAACAACCAGAACTCTGATACTCCATTATGTTTTAATCTCTGGCTGCTTTGGACAAAGAGAGTCTGAACTTACAGACTTATTCAAGGCAGATGAACAATGACTTTGTCAATGTATACTCTGCTGTAGGTACTAACCATCAGAAAACATTGTAGTGTGACTAGCAGATAAATCTGTTCTACACCAAAGGGACTTAAGTACAGAGAATGGTAAGAAAAGAAAGTAAAAGACTCAGAATTCATGATGTGTTTTTACAAGGACTGGAGTCACTGAAGCCAAAGCAGGTTTCAATTGTATGAAGCCCACAAATGCCTATTTAGTTCCCAATACATGATCAAAGACCAAAAGATTTTATTGACCCAATGAACACAAGTGATAAGATACAGTGATGGGTCACGAGGTTTCATAGCCATAGAAGAAAGGTATTTTGGCCACGGTTCTGACATGAGACTAGAACCTTGATAAACACTTTCTTATCTAGCTAATGTTCCATATTACTGAGGATGAAAATAATTTTTTTACAAAATATTAAAGTATGTATTCTGAATTATGGTTTGTTCCTTTGGGCTTATGTCCCTTCCTCCTTCTAATGTGAAGAATAAGCTGTTCACTCCTGGCAGGTCATCGACCTTTTCCACCTTTCAAACAACCTGCTGAAAATTTGAAGAAAAACCATAATTTCCTAATAAAACAATAAGCTTCCTCTCTGGTTGTCCTTGCAGGAAGATCCAGAAAACATCTATACTCTAAATTCACACATATCTTTAAATATTATTTATTTTAATGTCTGACTTCTAAATATTAATGTAATGTAAAAATGTCTATCTAAGAAAAACAAGTTGCATCTGTGATTTGAACACAACAAATTAGCATCAACAATAAAAATACAGACCGTAAAAGGTAATGAAAAGACAAAAAAAAATCAAGAAAACCATTTCTAATATCCTCAACTATTGAAATGGTCAAACAAACCCAGGTTGTTATAAAATGAATGTTCTGAACAGAAAGAAATTACTCCTGCAACAAAACTATGACAGTAGAGACTGTAGAGACTTCAGTGGAAAAAGATAATATTAGATTGTCAATTCAAGTTCCTTCTCTGAATAATTACAATTCCAAAGGAAGAAATATTACACAGACTTGCCAGAGAAATAATGCAATTAAGTTTTTCAGTACTTAGGAAAATGAAGTTCCAATTAAAAATGTCAAATAAATTCTATCATAATGAAGCAAGATTATATCCAAGGATCATAATCCTCAAACAAGAACTAAGTATTCAGAGAAAATTCTAGAATCATCAGGCAACAAAAGATGGTCATTTTAATTGATCAAGACTCAAGAAAGTATCAGAATTCTCAACACATAATTAAAAACTGGATATACTCATCCTGAGACTAAAATGCATGTTGGTTTGAACTATGTGGATTGGAAGTGTGGAATATGTTATATTTCTCTTTAGCAGTCATTGTGCACTTAAATGGTTTTCTTCATAATTTGCCTCTCAAAATCTTTCTCAAGAAGTTTCTATAAAGTAGTAGAAAAAGCAATTTAACTTTGTGGTTAAAGAAATGACTCAGCAGTTAAAGACCTTGTCATCAGGCAAGGGGACCTGAGTTTGGATCTCCAGAACCCACATAAAATTGGTGGAAAAGAATATGGCTCACTGGTAATTCTGGTAAAATAAAAGAGGCAGGCTTCCAATAGGAAGGTGTCTAGAGAAACTAACCATATTGGTAAGCTCTCACACATTTGCACACATACATAATGCATATGCACATGCCTGTGCACCTGCTCATGTGCATGCACACACACATACACTACACACACAAGAAAATAAATCTAGTCTTGCCCAGAAAGATTATATGACTCATATTCTTATATTTAGGATAATAGTATCTGGGTCCTTGGGAATTTATGTCTCATAAAACTCATTCTTTAGCTGCAGGTCTTGGTTCACATAGTTCAACTAATGATGTTATTTAGAGTGAAGAAGTCTATACCAGGCAGACAAACAATGTGATTTAAACTGAAGACATGGAATGACCCAACATTAATCAATACAGAGACTAAGACCAAGGATGTATGCTGTCAATCAAGACTACAAAATGAGCCCCCTGTAACAACTGAATGACAGAGCTCACTGATCTCCTGGGGCTGCCGATACTCCATATCCACTGCCATACATCACACCAAGATAATAATAAGCTTAAACCCCACAGAGAGAAGATGAAATTTTTGTATTTGATGGTCCCTGAGTTCCACTCTATGAATTCTGTTCTTTTGCAGATATTAATTTGTATCTTTTTCCTGTCATGTCATTATGACAAGTAAAATAGCTTTCAGTGAATGTTATGAGTGTTAGCAAATTATCAAAAGTGAGAGTTGCTTTGAGAACCTTCCAAAGTTATAATTGGTGTCAGGAGTGAGAGCTGTTCTGTGGAGCACGGCTCTCCCTCCATACATTGTAATTGATTCACCAACTAATGAAAATAAGTTAAACTAAATGAGGAAATAAACTTGAATATAGTGGGCTTAGGAGTTGTAGAATAAGGCAAGCAACAAATGTAAAAGATGGGTAGAATTCCCCGAGAAGATGGAAGGTCTCAAATGGAGCATTGTACCATGGTCTTCCTTCGTAGTTATTCTGGAAGAGGAGAATTGAGAGATCAAGAGTTTCCTTGTACAGGGCTCTCCTAGTACCACTGTCTTCCTTAGCAGTCACATTAGAAAAGGGGCAGAAAGATACACAAATTCATTAAGATGAAGAGGAGAATAACTAGGACTTTTAACATGCAGATATGTTTCACCTTTAATAAATGGTAAAATTAAATTTATATTAAAGAATCATTAAAATAATTCTCTGTGGTTTATTATCAAAACAAGTGTAATTCATACGCCTGTTTACTTACAGTCATATAAATTCCTTAGACCAAAAAAAGTCATAAATGGAAAAGTTGAAGAAGACAGAGCTACAGTATTTATTTTTCCATCTCTGGTAGTGTTTTAACCTTAACAACAACAACAACAACAACAACAAAAAACCCAAGACACTGAGATGAAACCTAACTTCATCCTTCAATATCAGTAAATAAACAAATTTCTGCTTCTTTAATTGTCTTTAAATTCCAAATCATAGATATAGGGTGTATACAGTCTATCCCAGGAAGACAAGACTTGAATTTAAAGATCTTTACAATGTTACAAGTAAGAGTTTGTATTTTGACATATGGAGGAAATCTCAAAGATTCTCTGGCTGTTTACTGTGTTAGAAATGTTTTTCCATGACCTATTTCTCTTGGAGACATCCTATAAATGGTGCCACAAGTTCCAAGAATGACTTCAGTCTTTAAGATACCAGAGTTTTCTTTAGACAATATCTAGAATACAAGTTGATGTACATTGATACCCTAGATTATTGTGCAGAGCCTCAAAGTACTTTCCTGGATCCTTTGTTCTCCTCTACCTGGTTTAAACTCAAGTACAACTAAACTAATTAAATATGTTGATCACAGGGCTAGAGATATGGCTCAGTGGCTAAGAGTACTTAGTGCTTTTACAGGGTACTTAGGTTTAGTTCCTATCTCCCACATAGCAGCTCACAACAATCTGTAACTCCAGTTCCAAGGAATCTAATAATCTAATGCTCTCTTCATTACTCTATAGATACTGCAAATATATAGTTCACATGCATACAACCAGGCAAAACATTTATACACCTAACATAAAAATAAATAAAATTTGATAAATGTATTGGTTAGATGATATCAGTCAATTGATGACATCACCTTATGAGGAAAAATTAGTAAAAGTTAATGTAATTATATCTCTATGGCCTCCATTCTCCTTCTCAACCAGCCTCCTTTTCTTCTCATTCACTCTTTTAGTCAATTGGCCTCTATAATATGCTTTAAAACAAACAGCCTCTCTCAAATTCCAGAATTCTGTGAGTTTAAAGTCATGAGGGATTTTGTTTCTTCTGAAATATAAGGAACCCTATACTTTGAAAGAAACATACAGAGGGAGATTGGAGAGACATATCATAGATGAACGCACAAGGCCAATCGAGATCTAGTGATACACCATTAACTAGGGATCGTCAGTAGAAGATGAAAAAGCCAGGGGTGGGATCTCCATAGCAATGTCTGACTTCTGGGCTCCCACAAGTTCATCTCAGAATTCTCTCTCATAGAACCTTGAGCAAATCCTTGTCTGTTGTTTTAAGTCACACACTTCTTGCTACAGCAGCTGCAAGAATCACACATAAACTCTGAAGCTTTAGTAACTTTAGTTTTTCTGCTCTCTGTGGCAGTGTCCAGCTGCCTTCCTGCCTTGGGAATTTGCATGGAAAGTTATCCTGGTGGATATATTTCTTCTAATATCCAATTGGATTCTCTAGTTGTCTCATGAGGTACAACCTATTTTTGTAGCTGTGCCCTGAGTTAGAACTGTAATCTCCAAACACCTCTGTTTTCTGTTTCATTTCTCTCCCAGGGTGTAGCTCGGATGCTTTGTTTAACTTAATAAATGGGCTTATTATCTGACTCTGTCAAGGGCAACACAAATGAGTGCAGGGCTCCAGGTCTCTTTTTCATTCCTGAGTCCCCGGTGCATATATAAAATGCCATAGAGAACACTAGATATATATTTGAAGAATGTATTCAAGACAGGGAATCCTGATCATTGTGACAGTTTCTCTTCCTGAATTAGACCAGTGTCTCAAGACTTACACCGCATATTCCCACTTTAGAAAAGTTTTTTTTCAATAAGTTTTATCGTTGTAATACAGTCTATTTCTTTTTTTGTGATCTTCCTCAAATAAAATTTTAATGCTTTTGTTATGAGTTGCCATATTTTTATTATTTCAATGCTTATTTTGCATTTTCTATTCTACTTTCTGCATTTTATTCTTAACATAGGTTTTATTGATCTGCACATTTCCTTTACAGCCTTTACCTACAACTTTCTGCTGTTTATGACTAGTTTGATTTTATCTCATTATTTACAGGTTATGCAAATCAACAGTGTTAGAGGAGTTGAAGGTATAAACTCTGGAATCACAGAATCTAGGTGTGCAGCTTTCTTTTTACATTCAAAGGAGATGAGGCTCTATGGAAGTTATTTAATTTCTTTGTTCATAAAAATCATAACAAAATTAATGTTTCATATATAATGTTCTTATGTAGATAATATTGAATGCATATTAAGCTTAGACACCTAAGTGCTTTTTTTCTTTTCATTTCATTTATTTTCTTTTGATACAGAGAAGAATTTTAAGTTGCAAAGAGCCAACAAGATTCAATGCATGAGGTTTGCAGTTAATTTTCCCTATTTTGTAAAGACAAGTATATAGTATGGATAAAAATGAATAATTAGAAAAATAATTTTTTAAAGCTAATTTATTTGGAGGATTTTAAAATATAAAATCCTTGTCAACTGCACATCTACTTTCATTTCCACAATATGGTCAGATAGTCTCAAATTGGTAGACTTGTAAGAACATGTGGACTGGGAGAGAACATTAGCATTAAACTTTCAAAGCAGAAACATCTGAGTTGTATAATCTGTAATGAAGGAGGAATGCGAAAAGTATTTTACACCATGAGATGAACTGCCCCCTAATTGGAGCCAGTCTAACAAGCCTCACTGGTTTATGAAATATGTGCACCCTCTTTAACACCCTACAGTAAGATGTGTGGTTGGTTTTTGATTAGAGAAAAGGAAGAGCAGAACATACTGGAATTAGGCCACATTTATCTAAATCGGTAGAGAAATTCACTCCTGTAGTGACCTTCACAGTGTTTGGAGAACTATAGCCTACTGGGAAACTTACTTTCCTTTAAATAAATAAAGTGCTTGCAAAGATCTCTAAATTTCTTGTGATAATCTTGTATGCAAGATTTTGTTTCAGGACTTTACATACTTGCTGTTGTTATGCATTTTTTCCTCCACCACCACAAGCTAATCTTACACTTTAGAGAAAGCTAAGATTATCCTAGAAATGTCAGATTCTTTCCCTTGATCATCATTACTCAAAACAACAGCTTTTTAAAAACCCATTGTCCCAACATCTATGGAGAGGAACATTCTTTAGATGACTAGAATCAATCAATGTAATGGAATATGTAATGTTTAACATCTGTAAAAATGTTTAGGAATGAGACAAAGAAAGGAGTGTCTAGAAGCTACTTTCTTGTCTTTTTATTTTTATTTTTTAAAAAGACATAGGCATGAATTTTTAATCTCTTCCACAATATATAACATAGTATAGTATATATAATTATATAGATTACTGTACACCAAACTAGATTTTTGTGAAAATGTTACAAGTATTTTCATTTTATCCAAAGCATTCTACAGGTGTCCACAATTTCAACATAAATAACATTTACTTTTTTCAAACTGAATCTTTTTATTTCTTTATTTCCAAGCTGAGGTTTTCTTCACTTTATTTCATTCCATTGTTCAATCTGACTTTAAACACCATGGACAAACAACCTTGCCACATCAACCTCTTATGGCCCTAGAACTTCATCAACACTCTAGCCTAATTACAACTAATGTATTCCAAGAGTTAGTATATTAAACACATGAAATGCTATTCTTATAAGAAGAACAAAAGAAATGAAATAAACTTGTTTTGTAATTTTTGAGATTATGATTTAATTACACCATTCTACCATTGTCTTTCCTCCCTCTAAACTCTGTCATATATGCCCCATACCCCGTTTCAGATTCAAAGCCTCTTTTTCTTTAAATCTTTTTTCTTAAAATCTTGCCAATATGGTTGCCTAAAAATGACCTGAACAAGGATGACACAAACAGACATGCTAAAGGAAATCTAAATCCTAAGCAAAGAACTACAGTTCACTAAAGAATATTGAGAGGGAGAAATAGTCTTTCCCAAGGAAGAGCACTCCAGCTGTTATTCCATGCCGAATGAAAACACATACAGTGAATCATAGTTCTGTTTAACTACTGAGGAATCTTGAAACAAAAAGCTCCTTCACTTCGTGGACTTGAGGCCCAGGAAAGGAAGAGGCCATGTCATATTTTAGTTCTGGAGTGTTGCCCAAAGCACATGCATTGAAGGCTTGATCCCAGCTGGTGGGACCACTGGGAAGTGATGGAATCCTTAGGTGGCGAGGTCTGTCTGGAAGAGGGAGGTGATGAAGTTGTTCCTCTGAATGGTGTATTGCACCTCTAAACCCTTCTCGCTGGATCAGCTTCCCTATCACCATGAGCAGAGTAGCTTTGCTTCCTAGCATGCTCCTGGCCTCAGTGTTCTGCTTTATCTCACACCCAGAGCAAAGGAGACAAGCACCTAAGATTAAAACTATGTGCCAAGATAAAGTTTTCTTCCTTTTAAATTGATATTTTCAAGTGTTTTATTGCAGAGTTGGAGAGTTGGCAAGCCTGGATTAAGGCAAAGATTAGAAATGTTCCAAACCAAGGTGCAGAAATGTGTTTGTCAGTCTTCATCCTGTTCCAGAGTAAGGAAGGCTCAATACAGCCTAAGAAAACCTTAGGCCAAGTTGCATAATAATAAGCTCTCTGAATAGAAGCTGGGTGAAAACTGCAGCACTAAGCCAGAAGTTGTGTGGCTGAGGGCAACAAAGCCCTGATGCATTTCCTTCTGAGTGTGTAGCATTGAATGCAACCCTACCATAAACATAGGAGGCAGGGCACTGCTTTCCCCTGCTAGTCAAGGCAGACAAAACTTCTATAATCACTTATGTTTAGTGATAAGTGTACACAAATGTTTTTTGAGCAGGAGAAGAACTCAACTTGAATGTAAACTGGCATAAAACACACAAGTTGTTGTCCTTGTTCAACTCATGTCTAGGCAGTTAGTCATGTTGTTGAAATTGTATGGATGTAAATTCTGACATTACTAGGAAACACTATCAATTGGTTATCCAATACTAAATGGTCAGGCAGGAAAACCTATATATAAGCAACAAAACACAGACTGAGAAGGTTATATTTGGGTGTATGTATATACATACATATATATATATATATATATATATATATATATATAATAAAAATAGTAAACAAATAGGTCATGAATTTGAAAGACAGTGAAGACAGATGTATATTATAATCTCAGAGTAATGAAATTAATAACAATAATAATGATAAATGAAGAACAAAAGATATTGTGGAGAGGAGAATATAGGCAAATTCAGTTTGGTAATTTTTCTGTCTAGGTTAAAAACACAAAGTTATAAAAAACAATATTGAATCAGTAGCCTGTAAAACTGAATTTTTTTCAATATCACATATCCATATGCCTCCTGGATTTGCTATTTGACTTTTGTTCCTTAGTCTTCCAATTTGTTTTCCCAAAATTCAAAATAATCATTATATCAGAAGATTACCCCCAAATAGAGTTTGTTCACTCCAGAGTCTCATATGTGTCTAACATAAATTTCAAGAGTCAGATGCCTTGGAAAGGCTCCTGAACTGACCAATACTCCACTCAGCCACAGAGTTTCAGATAACTAAGGCATATATCTGATAGTAGCAAAGCCATTAAGACAGAAGCCAGATGAGGTTGGTTTCTACATTTGTTTATACATTTTAGTTGCTGATACAATATGACTGACAAAGCCACCATTTAAGCCAATACAGAGATTTTTTAAGACTGAAAACAAAACAAAAAAAAATGAACTTACTGTCCTTCATCTGGGTATGCCCAAAGCACTCTTAAGTTGTACCATGCACCTACTAGGACTTAATATTGTACTATTCACAGTAGGAAGGAAATGGAACTCTCCTAGATGCTTATTAAAAGATCAATAGATAAAGAAAATGTGGTGTGATACTGTGAAATTTGTGGAACAACTGCATAATATTGCTTCATAATCAAATTACTTTAATGTGTATTAAATATTTAAATAAATATTGAGACAGAGATATACCTTGGAAAGACTCCTTAAGCAACCAACATTCTATTCTGCTGCATACTTTAAGAAAACTAGGGCATATATATGATAGAGGCAAAAATAGTAAGACAAAAGCCAGAAAGACTGATTGCTACATCCATGTGTACAATTGATCATAATTTATGAGTTGAAACATATGTTTACACTTCCTCATGGTGCATTTAATTGGGGTGCTATCATGTACCTTTTTCATTTAGAAATAACATTCTCTTTTAGTTTTCATGGTGTTATGTTTATCTCTTAACAGCTGAAACTAACTGGAGTTTCATTTTGCTTTGGCAACAGATAAAAGACAAGAGTAATTATCACTTTCAAAATAAGGGTACCAATCCTTGACCTATGTATTACAACTATGACTAGAAGTGTTTGTTCCTGCTGGATTTTACGAAAATAGAATGCTTAAATGTTCAAATAATTGTGACTCAATATTGTGATATTGGAAATGCCTAATAGCAATTAAAATAGTTAACAGAAAAAAATGCACTTTGAAAACAAAATGAACAAACATGTTTATAGCAAATGAATAGACCATGTGCATATCATCTTTAAAATTTTCATTTTTAGCCTTTACTTATAAATCAAGTAAAATAATTAATAAACATACATATTTGCTATGGCATATTTCCTTTTGCATATTAGTTGATCTCTTATTTTAAATAGTTTGGTTGTTTGAAAACTAATTGATGAGTTGCTATTAACACAAAGTAATCAAGGTCTATGAATCTTTTTCCTTCACATAATGTCCAAACATTTCTCTGAGGGATACAGTTTTTCGCCACCTGTATTTTCTTTTGCTTCTGTCCAAGTATTGCCTAACCATGACCACTATGTACTTTCCCCACTAACAAATTTTGTTATCTTCAGCTTAAGCCACTTGTTCAAAAAAGGGTCAGCTCATTATCTCAAGGTGAGTGTTGATAGACAAGGTAAGGTACTATAGTTCAGTAAATGATAAACACCAGTTGACCCACAAACATGGATTGGGTGAATCTCTCTCAAGGCCTCAACCCTAGACGAAGAACTACAGGCCATTAATGACTGCTGAGAGATAAAGAATCAGTCTTCTCCTGGGACAAGTTCCATGGTAGGTGAAGCAATCACAAGCTTAAGCCTAAAGACATATGCACATGAGCAACATTAAATGAGCCCAATAGATTGTATTTACAGATTTATATGTATGTAAGTCATATAGTAGATCACATTTTGAAAAGATAATAATTCCAATATTTGAGACTGAAATAAAAGATGTTACTGTAGATACTTTCATTTACATATATATTTTTCCAAACACAAATACTAGAAAATTTTATGCTCCATGAAGGGCTAAGATGCTATTCCTGTTAGATAATTGTGTTCTCAGCAACAAGGGAAAAGCTTAACAGAGCAAAACTATTTTCCCAATGAAATGTTGCATATGCTTCATATAAACATAGCCTTTGTGTTTAAAATGTCCCATCTATCTACAACCAGTGCAATGTGTTATCATGAAAGAAAATAAAAAATAATGTTCTTTTAAACACCTTTATAGCCCATTCTTTGCAGTTTTAGATATGACTAGTCCATGTATTAGTAAGGACTGGGGGGGAAGCATAAATCCGCACATGTGTTCAATTTGTTATCAACAATATATAATTTACAATTACAGTTTGGATGGAAATCTTAGCTACAATATTCCCAGCAAACTTTTTAATCAGCTGAATACATTTTGCTAAACCAAACCAAGGTATTGAGCATGACTCACTTATGGAGATATTAACTCTAGGTTCTTCAGCATGCCCAAAAGATGAACTTAGAAAAATCTACGTGCTGTTGTATTATGAAATAGAACAGAGTTCTTAGTATCCCACATCCAGAAGTATTGGCTCTTGTGGATCTTTCCTATAGTAAATAAAGTGTGTGAAACTATAAATTTTTCTCAGTACATGTTGGTGTGAAAGCTGGTCATATTTTAATCACTGATGAAATGAAAAAAAGGAACCTCTTGACATTTCCATCATCAATATTCCTTTATTTGTCTAATATTTAAGTATGGTCAAACCCATGAGCACAATAATTTTTGTTAAACTCACTGGCTATAGTATTTTTTTTAATTATTTTTTTCCATGCACCACTTTCATTGAAATGAAGAACAACCAAATGTCAAACAATCTGTTTCTATTATAAAGAGACTTCTATCTACATGTTGTTTACCATGTTGAAACATAGAACACTTTTTTTTTTGAATATCGATGAAAAGACGGAACCTAAGAATTATAGGCATAGAGGAAAGAGAAGACTCCCGACTCCATGGTGCAGGAAATATCTTCAACAAAATCATAGAAGAAAACTTCCCAAACTTAAAGAAAGAGATATCAATAAAAATCCAAGAGGCTTACAGAACCCCAAACAGATTAGATCAGAAAAGAAACTGCTCTCGCCACATAATAATTGAAACTCCAAATTTACAGAAAAAAAAAAGGATATTAAAAGTGTAAGAGAAATGGGTCAAGTAACTTATAATGGAACACCCATCAGAATTATATCTGACTTCTCCTCAGAAACTCTAAAAGACAGAAGGGCCTGTACAGATGTCCTACAAGCCCTGAGAGAACATAGGTGCCCAGCCAGACTACTATACCCAGCAAAACTCTCTATCAACATAGATAGAGAAAACAAGATATTCCATGACAAAATCAAATTTAAACAATATCTACCCACAAACCCAGCCCTACAGAAGAACCTAAAGGAAAATTCCAACCCAGAGAAGATAACTACACACAAGAAAACAGAGGAAATAGAAGCCTCCACAGCAACTAAACAAAAAGAAACACAAGACGACCAGCTATACCAAAATAATGGGAAATAAAAACCCCTGGTCACTAATATCCATCAACATCAATGGACTCAACTCACCAATAAAAAGACACAGATTTACAGACTGGATCCGTAAACAAGACCCATCTTTTTGCTGCATATAAGAAACATATCTCACTATTGAAGATAGACACTATCTCAGAGTAAAGGGCTGGGAAAAGGTTTTTCAAGCAAATGGACCCAGGAAACAAGCTGGATTAGCCATCCTAATATCAAACAAAATAGATTTCTAATTGAAGTTAATAAAAAAAGACAGAGAAGGGCATTACACACTCGTTAAAGGAAATATTCGTCAAGAGGACATCTCAATATTGAACATCTATGCCCCAAATACAAAGGCACCTACATTTATAAAGAAAAACAATTCTAAAACTTAAATTGTACGTCGATCCAAACACTTTAGTTGTGGGAGACTTCAACACCCCACTCACAACTATGGACAGATCATCAAGACAGAAGCCAAACAGAGAAATAATGAGTCTAACAGGGATCATGAACCAAATGGACCTAACAGATATCTACAGAACGTTTCACCCAAACACAAAAGAACACACCTTCTTCTCAGCACCTCACGGAACCTTCTCCAAAGTCGACCATAGAGTTGGACACAAAGATAGCCTCAACAGATCGAAGAAAATTGAAATAACCCCTTGTATCTTATGAGACCACCATGGAATAAAGCTGGACTTCAATAGCAAAAGAATCAACAGAAAGTCTACACACACATGGAAATTGAAAAACTCTTTAATAGAGGACCACTGGGTCAGGGAAGAAATAAAGAAGGATATCAAAGACCTCTTAAAATCCAACGAAAATGAAGAATACAACATGCCCAAACCTACGGGACACAATGAAAGCTGTGCTACGAGGAAAGTTCATAGCACTAAGTGCCTTCAAAAAGAAAATTGTGACACCTCATTCATGAATTAACAGCTAAACTGGGTGAATTGGAAAAAAAAAAAAGAAGCAAACACTCCCAAGAGGAGCAGAAGGCAGGAGATCATCAAACTTAGGGCTGAAATCAACAACTTTGAAATAAAAAGAACTGTAAAAAGAATCAATGAAACCAAGAGTTGGTTCTTTGAGAAAATCAACAAAATAGACAGACCCTTAGCCAAATTAATTAAAAGGCAGAAGGAAAAAATCCAAATCAACAAAATCAGAAATGAAAAGGGAGAAATAACAACATATTGACGAAATCCAGAGAATATTTGGATCCTACTTTAAAAATCTATACTCCACCAAATTTGAAAACTTAAGTGAAATGGACAATTTTCTTGATAGATTCCACCTACCGAAGCCAAATCAAGATCAGATAAACAGATTAAACAGCCCTATAACCTCTAAGGAAATAGAAACAGTCATTAAAAATCTCCCAACCAAAAAAAGCCCAGGGCCAGAAGGCTTTAGCACAGAATTCTACCAGACCTTCAAAGAGGAGCTAACCCCAAACTCTTCAAACACTTTCACCAAATAGAATCAGAAAGAACATTGCCAAACTCACTCTTTGAGGCCACAGTCACCCTGATTCCTAAACCACACAAAGACCCAACTAAGAAAGAGAACTTCAGACCAATCTCCCTCATGAATATAGATGCAAAAATACTTAATAAAATACTAGCAAACCAAATTCAAGAACACATCAAAATATCATACACCATGATCAAGTAGGCTTCATCTCAGGAATGCAGGGATGGTTCAACATACAAAAGTCTATCAACGTAACTCACCATATAAAAAAGATGAACACCGCATCATGCTAAAAGTTCTGCAGAGAACGGGCATACAAGGACCGTACCTAGAAATAATAAAGGCAATATACAGCAGGCCAGTGGCCAACATCAAAATAAATGGAGAGAAACTTGAAGCATTTCCTCTAAACTCAGGGACAAGACAAGGATGTCCACTTTCACCATATCTCTTCAATATACTACTTGAAGTTCTTGCTAGAGCAATAAGAAAACTAAAGGAGATCAAGGGGATAAATATTGGAAACGAAGAGGTCAAATTATCTCTATTTGCAGATGATATGATAGAATACATAAGCGACCCCAAAAATTCCACCAGAGAACTTTTACAGCTGATAAACACCTTCAGCAAAGTGGCTGGATACAAAATTAATTCAAAAAAATCAGAAGCCTCTCTTTATACAACAAACAAATGGTCTGAGAAAGACATAAGGGAAACAACCCCCTTCACAAAGCAATATGTAGATTCAATGTAATTCCTATCAAAATACCAACACAATTTTTTATATACTTGGAAAGAGCTATTCTCAATTTCATATGGAACAACAAAAACCCAGAATAGCTAAATCAATCCTTTACAATAAAAAAACATCTGGAGGTATCACCATCCCAGATTTCAAGCTGTACTTTAGAGCAATAGTTGTAAAAACAGCATGGTATTGGTATAGAAACAGACCAGTAGATCAATGGAATCGAATTGAAGATCCAGAAATAAACCCACACACTTATGGTCACCTAATTTTTGACAAAGGAGCCAAAACAGCACAATGGAAGGACAGCATCTTCAACAAATGGTGCTGGTCCAACTGGACGTCCACTTGTAAAAGAATGAAATTAGACCCATACTTATCACCTTGTACAAAAATTAAGTCCAAGTGGATCAAAGACCTTAACATAAGGCCTATCACACTAAATCTACTAGAAGAAAAAGTGGGAAAAAAACCTCGAACTCATTGGCACAGGCGACAACTTCCTGAACAGAACACCAACAGCTCAGGACCTGAGATCAACAATCAATAAATAGGACCTCATGAAACTGAAAAGCTTCTGTAAGGCAAAAGACACAGTCATTCGAAGAAAACGGCAGCCTACAGACTGGGAGAAAATCTTCACCAACCCCACATCTGACAGAGGGCTAATATCCAAAATCTACAAAGAACCCAAGAAATAAAATGCCAAGAAACCAAATATTCCAATCAAAAAATGGGGGACAGAGCTAAATAGAGAATTCACAAAGGAGGAATCCCTAAGGGCTGAGAGACACCTGAAGAAATGCTCAACATCCTTAATCATCAGAGAAATGCAACTCAAGACGACTCTGAGATTCCATCTCACACCTGTCAGAATGGCTAAGATCAAAAGCTCAAATGACAGCACATGCTGGCCTGGGTGTGGAGAAAGGGTAACTCTACTCCACTGCTGGTAGGAGTGCAGGCTTGTGCAACCACTATGGAGGTCAGTCTGCTAATATCTTAGAAAACTTGGAATAGCTTTGCCTCAGGACCCAGCCATACCACTTCTGGGTATACACCCAAATGTCTCCTCACGGAATCATAAGGAAGTTTCCTCATCTATGTTCATAGCAGCCTTATTTGTAATAGCTAGAAACTGGAAACAATCCAGATGTCCCTCAACCGAAGAATGGGTTAAAAAACTGTGGTACATCTACACAATGGAATATTACTCACCTATCAGGAACAATGAAATTATGCAATTTGCAGCCAAATGGATGGAACTAGAGAAGCTCATCCTGAGTGAGCTAACCCAGACTCAGAAGGATGCATATGACATCTATTCACTTACAGTAGGATTTCGGCTAGTAGAGGATATCCATACTACAATTAACACACCAAAGGGAACATGGACATAGACTTTTATTTTTTATTTTTTTATTTATTTTTACTTTTTCTATTTTTTATTCTTTTTTATCTGTTTTTCTGTTATTTGTTTGTTTGTTTTTTTGTTCTCTCTCCCAGGCAATGAGAGACTTTTCACTGGTGGTACTGCCTCGTAGTCCCCAATGAAGGAAGAGGCTTTTGGCCCTCATACAACCTCTGAACTGAGATGAGGGACTGTTATATAAGGACACCCCACCCAAGAGAAATGGGATGGAAGTGTTAGGAGGTAAAGAAAAAAAATGAAATGTGAAGTTTCAGCCTTTTTCTACTAATTGTCATAAACTGTTTAGGATAATTAAGAAATGCAAAATAATAGTCATGCAAGCCTGTCATTTTGTTATGTACTATGACAGTCTACTATAGTTATTTTCTAAGCTAATCAGAAATAAAGCTGCTAAGAGACAAGAAACATCTGCTTATCCTAATATAAGAGATAGATAGGGCCTCTTCAAAAACCTCAAGAGATCTGCAGAATATGGCATTCAAAGATGTTCTTTTAACTTTAGATTTTTTTATATCGAGACATATCAACTCCTGACAGCACCCCCTATTCTACCCCAAGTAGAAGATGAGCATTGAAGAATCTCCAGTGGGAGATGATTGAATTAGTTGCAAGCCTTTCTCTTGGTAGGATAAGCCCCTTGCTCCAACTGTAGACAGAATGCTGTCCAAAAAGGACAAAACTTGGAAGCAGGTAAGTCTGGCTCTGCCAAGACAGGGTAGGCAAGTCCTTCATAACCCCTGCTCTACAATCAATGTCTGTCAGAGAAACGGGCCCAAACGACTGAAGATCGATGCTGTAATGTATGGAGAGAAAATGGGAACTGTCCAGGCAGCCACTGGTATGTCATTTCTTAGTTTTGGAAGGTGCAGGCCCTGTACTTCCTATAAAATCAGATATATTTATCCCTCTCAGGTCTCTGAGGTGGTTGAAGAACAGATAGCTAGAGTCTCATAATTAAATTTTGAGTTGTTTAGGAATCAAGAGAGTGTTATAGATCTATGAAGATGCTTTTAAAATTGTGTTGCAAGTTAGTATGAATGTTCAGTTAGATATAGAACTTTAAACTCATGGAGATGGTTAGATAGTAGAATGTTAAAGTCAGGTACCAAATACATATGGACTGGACATTGGGAATGTACGCTAAGCCATATAACCCTCATAACTGTGGCCTAATTACCTCTGTTGTTTTGTGTTGTATCTATTATTAAAATAGAAAGAGCCATTTGTTGGGCTGAAACTGCGAGCTGTTGGGGGAAATAAGATATATCTTAAACTTAAAAAAAAAGGGAAGAGGATGGAGGTTTGAGGATGGGAGCGTGGGACTAGAGGGGGGAGTAGGAAGGGGATTGCCATTGAGATGTAACTTGAAGAAATATAAAATAAAGGAAAAAACAGAAAAACAAACAAAAATAAGGTAACTAGGAAACCTAAAAATCTACTGCACCATATTTCTACCATTTTATAGTCAATAGCCACAATGAAAATTAGGATCAAAATACAAACTGTTCATGACTAAATAATTTAGTTTTTTGAAATGTGAAGAATGGTCTGTAGAGATGACTCAGCCATAAAGTACTTGCCTTTGATCCCCAGAATTCTCATTAAAATACTTGACATCGAAGTGCACATTTGCAATCCCATTGTAATAAGGCAAAGATGAGAATATCTTTGGTCTTTCTGGCTAGCCAGTCTAACTTAATTGGTATTCTCCTTGCCAGTGAGAGACCCTATCTCAAACGAAGTGAACAACAGTCCTGAATATAGCACCTTAAACCATTCTGCCATCCTGACATTATTGAGCTCTATTCCTAAAGATACAAGAGGTTTCCTCTATACATTTGACAATTCCATGAAGAGTTCTTCCCCATACATGGGAAGAAGGAATGGAACACAGATTGTCCAAGAAGAATCTGAGCACACAGATCTTGTTGGATTGCCCTCTCCACTCTATTATCATTAGCTCAAACCCTTTTGTCCAATCACCTTTCTTTATTACTCTTCATTCTGTCTGAAGTGAGCATGAAGGCTGTTTTCTTGCAAGCTATTTTTTTTTTTTTTTTTTTTTTTTTTACTCTTTATGGACCTGTAAAATGTTCGGCATTTAGTTAAAAACTTGGCATTTCCATTTTTTCAATTTTCCTAATTTTTGTACTTCCTTTGCTACTTTAAACTTTTAATCACGTGTCTGTACACCTCTCCAATACAAGCTAATAATTTAAAGATAGTTGTCCTTTGCAACTAGACTATAAGGTTGACTGATCCTACTCACATAGCTATTAAATGTTAGCAAGATTAGAGGATATTTGTGGTTTGAATAGGAGCTCTCTCTCATAGGATCAAGTATTTTGACATCTTATCCCACAGTGGCACTGCTTGGTAAGGTTATGAAACCTTTAAGAGGTTGCTAGAGGGAGTACTCCATTGGGCTGGGATTCAAAGTTTTATAGCCACTTCTTGATCTTGTTTTCTGTGTGAGGATGAAATATGATGAAAAAACTTCCAGTTCCTGCTGCCATTGCTTTCCTGTCTGTGGCCACCTTCTCCTCACCATAATAGACTCTATCTTCTGGAAGTGTAAGCCAAAATAAACTTTCTCCCATAATTTGGTTTTTACCAGGACATTTTATTACAGCAACAACAAAGAAACAAATGCAAGGGCTTTAGGCTCAGATCAATTCTGGGAGTTATTAGTCTGTTGCAAACAAGAATTGGAGCTGTATAATCCTAATGACTGACTGGTCATAGGTGTAAGACTTGAATTGTAGCTCTGACCCATTGAGCAGATGTGATACCCTGTACTTCCCAGAAGGTCATTTTCTGATAACTATACCTTGTCCAGGAGCCCTGACTCTTATATGACCACACACATCAGAAGACCTTCGGATAATGAAAAGAACAAACCATTTCCCCCTCTTATAAATTTCAGCCTTAAGATCTGTTAATCACCTATGTATAGCAAAGTCCTCCAGGAAAGATGCTTTTGGTCTCAGAGACACTAGAATGGGCATGTGATATGTACCCATACAATGGTCTCTGTGCTCTTCATTTACTATCACCCTTTGAGAGGCCTCCTCTATTTTGCAATAAATCATCCCTACCTCTGTCACATCCTATTGTTTCTTCTGAACTCCTTAGACAGAGAACTGGATAGCAGAGGGGAGTCACAGGGAGATCCCAGTGCCACCTTTACTTAACCTCTGTCTTCCTTTAAACTAAAGCTACACAGGATAAAGTAACCAAGATAGCTTCAAGATTCACTGGGACTTTGTAACCGACTAATTATCAGCCAGTCTCTACACATAATGTGCAGTCACCAGTGCTGTCTCCAGTCACTGACCTAACCCTAAAACAGGTAGGCATTATGGCCATTAATGCAACATTGTGTTGGCTTGTTTTCTCTCTGAGTCATTGTTCCAGCGTATGTGACATTACAGGAACAACTTCAGGGTCCTGTAGCAGAAAGAGCATGGGATAGTCAATCTAATTTTTCCAATCACATGTCCGGGTGTCACCGTCTGTTTCAACCAGGTGAAATTATCATCCTTTAGGCAGGGATGATAATTTAACTAAGGGCCAGAACCGGAACTGTCTTGTGGCTTCCTACAAAGATGTTCTCAGAACTTCGATTTAGGTTCTTTGCCCATTTGATCAGTTTCTAGCTCCTGTTTCCAACATTCCTGTCAGCACTCTGAAGACATGGCACAAGGCGCTCTTCTCCTTTTGTTAGTATGGCAATTCCATGATTCATCCCTTTCTCACTTCCATCATTCATCACTCTTACAGCCTCCAAGAGGAGCAGGTGGAATCTGAACTTTTGAAAACCAGAGTCAGGTCTTTGACTCAAGATCTTGCCAGTAATATTTTGACAGACATAAACATAAAAATTGACTGTTTTCTCTAGCTTTTTAACTTTCATTTCTAAAGCCTTCCACATCTCACAAAACTTGTTTAAATAAATTTGTTATACTTTGCTCTTGTCAATTTATCTTTTGTTATAGAACTTCTAGTCATGCCTGTTATCTTGTGTGATGAAAGACATCAAACTCTCCTGCCCCATAAGGATTACAATTAGTGAATGAGTTCATTTTATCTCTCTCTATATATATTTTTTCAAAACATCTTATTAACAAAACTAATTCCTTAGACAATATATTTTGAGTATACCGGTAAATATTCAGAAACAAAATGCTTTTAATTATAAAGTTCAACACTACACAAATCAATTTAAAACTTAATAAGTTTGCAATTGATAACAAAATACAACTATGAAATATGGTATTACAGTTCATATATATGTGTGTGTGTGTGTGTGTGTGTGTGTGTGTGTGTGTGTGTGTGTGTCTGTATGTGTGTTATTACTTAACTGATGTGCTCAATGAAGGTAACAAACAAACAAGTATTAATGGTACAAAGGTAAAATGTGCTCTATTTTTTATTTACATTTATTCTTAAAAAATTGCTCATAACTAATTTGCACCTGTTAATTCATGTTGGTCCCTCATATTTCCTAAACCAATAAACTCTGTAAGACTTGAGGATGCGTGATCGGTCCACCAACTTAAACTACATTTTTTTCTTTTTATTTTTTATTTCTTCAAGTTACATCTCAATCGCAATCCCCTCCCTACTCCCCCCTCCAGTCCCATCCTCCCACCCTCTTCTGCCTCAACCCACCCATCCCATTCCTTTTTTTTTTTTTTTTAAGTTTAAGGTATATCTTTTTCTTCCCAACAGCTCCCCCTTTCAGTCCAACAAATGACTCTCTTATAATAATAAATACAACATAAAACAATAAAGGTAATTAGGCCACAATTATAAGAGTTATATGGCTTAGCATACATTCCCAATGTCCAGTCCATATGTATTTGGCACCTGACTTTAATGTTCTAATATCTAACCATCACCATGAGTTTAAAGTTCTATATCTAACTCAGTCTTCATATTAACTTGCATCACAATTTTAAAAACATTTTCTTAGATCCAGAACACTCTCTTGATTCCTAAACAACTCAAAATTTAATTATAAGACTCTAGCTATCTATTCTTCAACCACCTCAGAGGCCTGAGAGGAAAATATATCCGATTATATAGGAAGTGCAGGGTCTGCAGCTTCCAAAACTAAGAAATGACATGTGGCTGCCTGGACAGTTCCCATTTTCTCTCCATACATTACAGCATCGATCTTCAGTCCTTTGGCCCCGTTTCTCTGACAGACATTGATTGTAGAGCAGGAATTATGAAGGACTTGCCTACCCTGTCTTGGCAGAGCTAGGGTGTCGACTTACCTGCTTCCAAGTTTTGTCCTTTTTGGACAGCATTCTGTCTACAGTTGGAGCAAGGGGTTTTTCCTGCCAAGAGATAGGCTTGCCACTAATTCAATCATCTCCCACTGGAGATTCTTCGATGCTCATCTTCTACTTGGGGTAGAATAGGGGGTGCTGTCAGGAGTTGACATGTCTCGATATCAAAAAAAAATCTAAAGTTAAGAGAACATCTTTGAATGCCATATTCTGCAGATCTCTTGAGGTTTTTGAAGAGGCCCTCTCTATCTCTTATATTAGGATAAGCAACTGTTGCTTGTCTCTTAGCAGCTTGATTTCTGATTAGCTTAGAAAATAACTATAGTAGACTGTCATAGTACCTAACAAAATGACAGGCTTGCATGACTATTATTTTGCATTTCTTAATTATCCTAAACAGTTTATGACAATTAAGCAATTCTACAGTCTAACTACACAAGACAGTCTAGCTCCTGGCCTATAGGAGGTCAGCTTTCACTGAGTAGTTGCTGCATACTGAGCAGAGTACTCACAACCTCCAGGAACAGTTGGGTACACCATAGTACAGAGCAAGAAAGCACCTGGGGGCAGGTAGAGAACCCAATTAGCTTAAGAAAGCATAGCTTCCTGAAGGACACTTAGAAATGAATCCTCTTGTTCCAATTTTCCTTTTCTATTTTGGTCTCTAGGAAATCATAATATATGACAAAAGAAGCCTTAATAATTCTGTTTTTAAATTTGTTTATTTCTTTTTATGTAAATATTTATTTATTAATTCAACCGTCATCTCTCAGCACATAGTATTGATTTGGGATATCTTTGGATTGTACTGTATTGGAATGTTTGGTTATTTTTAAAAATGTTACCAAATGTTTTGTCCTGGGGGCTTCACAAACAAGTCATTCACCAAATGCTGGCTTAGAATTAGGGCACAATTTCCAACAATTTCTGAAATGGCCCCAAATAGATTTCTGACATTTATACAAAATGGTATTCTCAGCATTAAATATTGGAAAAACAAAATATAAACCAACTTTAAAAAGCCTGAAGATACATTATCAAGCAAATTTTAATTATTTTTCACACACATGGATCTTATTAGTATACAATTTTATTTTTTGTCTTTATGATAAAATTTTAAGTATACCACAGAATTGTTTATTTTCATATTAATTTTTTTACTTATTGTTTGAGTGTGCATGTCTCTCATGAGAGAGAGAGAGAGACACTATGAATATGACATTGGGCTTGGATTGGGCTTTTGAAACCTTAAAGTCAACCTTCAGTAACATATTTCTTCGAGCGAAGCCACACCTCCTAATCCTTATAATCTTTTAAAATAGTGCCACTCCCTGGTAACTAAAGCATTCAAGTATGTGAGCCTATGAAGGTCAATCTTATTCAAATCATCACATAGGGCAGTGCTTTTGTGTTCCTATAAAGCCATCTTGGTGGCCCAAGTATTGTTTTAAAATAATTTTTTATGCTTTATTTTCAGTAAATGTTTAATTTTTTATCTGTTTTATATATTTATATACCCAGGGATGTATAAAACTGTCCCAGGCAAAAAAGGACTTGTAAATGGGGAAAGTTTAAGGAACTACTCTGTGGAAATACAATGTAAGTTAAAAGAGCAATTCAGAAGTATCCGCATTAAAAAAGTAAATAAAAATACGCAAAGATAATTTAAAGAGCATATTTCCTTTGACCTGATATGTATAAAATACTATTTTTATGTGTAATCAATGTAAAATTATTCATTAAACATTAATCTTTTCATCCTGAAAAAAAAAAAAAAGAGTGCCTTCTCATTAGTCAAATTCACCCTGTCCTCCCAGAGGAACACCTGTTGCCTAGAATCATGTGCACTGCCAGGTGCATTTCTATGGCTGATTCCATGGAATCCAACCTCCACCACAAAAGGAAGATCAAGCCTTTTATCTGTTTGTTGCCATCTTTTTACCACATTGCTTTTTCCATTATTGAAATGGAAGTTTTCACTCCAGAAGTAAATGTTGGAGCAAACCTAAGGCTTTATCATATTTATCTGTACTTCAGAATGGAAATCAATTAACATTCTCCCACAATCCTGGATGGTAAGTATTCCAGAGGGCAAATCCAGTCAAGGTCCTGAAGGGTCATGGCCCTCCATCACCTGCTTAAGAAAAGGACCACCATCCTTACCATCTCATATTTAAGTTCCCTGTGCTTGCTGCCACATTAGTGAATCATGGTTAGCTAAAGACTAGTGTTAAGTCAAGCTGTTCTCCATACTAGAGTGCTTCCAGTAACTATCTTTACATTAAAAAACTATAGTCCTGTATGACTAACCAATGTTCTATTAACTAAAAAGAAAATTCTCAGGAGAGTCAACTGTTATTCACCTTCTTGGAAATCAACTATATACCCTTTTCCATCTCCTTTGAGTAATTAATAACTATTCCACTTCACATAGGTTTTATTAATGATTTACTATTTATGACCAGGCCCTCACTCTCACCAGTCTCAGTTTTGATATTCTTAAGGACCAGACCAAGGCTTTGCCTCAAAAGATACCTTAATCTCAAGAAAAACCCTTACTGAAAGGAGATGTACAACTGTCAACTTAAGATACAAGGTTATCCTAATTGGTTATATTCAGAAGACATGTTTGAAATTCAGAAGGGAAACCTATTTCCAGTACAGTAAACAGTGGCCTGTTTTAGTAACAAAGACCTATCATTTGGTAGAGAAGTTTAATGTTTTAGTTTTTTTTTCTCTTTGATGTAATAAAGTATCTGTAAAAAATATCTTGAGAAAAACTGTTCTGCCATGGTGAGGAAGTGTGGTAGCAGAAAGAAACATGACAAAATGTGACAGTGCAAGACAGTTCAGAGGTTCCTCCATCTTCTCTTCTTCCAGAGGTCATTTCAGGTTTCACTAGAATTTGATCTCTTGTATGGAGAATCCACTGGAAAAATTATTCAGTTCTATTCTAGCAATCTGAAGTCAAGATACCACACCTAACTTAGCTTCTATTAAACCATTTGCTTGTCCAAAAGTTTGAAGCTGCTTTAGGTGCTGAGCAAGATACCAGGATGTGGTTTTTGACCTTATAAATCCTTTACCCTAAACACCTGGAGCTATCCCTGAGTCAAAAACACCTTATTATAGGCCCAGCTACCTGAAATAAAGCTTTTCAATTGGCTATAAACTGTAGAGTCTGGGTGGTCGTCTCTGGGGGGCTTCCTATACCAATCAATAGCTGGTCAAATTGTATAAACAGTTAAGAAGTGGAGGGATAAATGCTGGTGGAGCTAAGGATTCCTAGAAAGAAATTGGATCTGCAGAGGCTCATATACTTATTAAAACTTCAGCGGTGTCAAAAGGTTGAAAGATACAAAGTTCAAAGACTAATTACAATTATTTTGGCTATCTCCCTCTACAGTCATTCCTTGACCACTGTTGGGTAAGATCCAACAACCTTTAACTGACAGATAAAATCGTTCTTGGAATATACTAATTAAAAAAAACATAGTTTCTATCAACCCAAAGGCTAAGATGTCTGTCTTCAATAGTAGATATTTCTCTAATTTACTTTAATCCACTATCTTAGCTTACTGCTATAGTCAGTCATCATGAAGGGAAGCCAAGGAAAGACCTTGAGGTAGGAACTGAAGCAGATGCCATGAGTGAACACTTCTTACCTTCTTCCTTTTGATGACTTGTTCAGAGCTTTCTAATACAACCTATGGATAACTTTCCAGGAGTGGCACCACCCACGTTGATCTGGGTCTTCCCACATCAATCATGATTCAAGAAAATACACTACCAACTTGTCCATATGCCAATTTGGACATCGTTGTCCCTCAAGAGAGATTCACTTACCCACATAACTCCAGCTTGTGTCAAGTTGATAGAATCAAATTACAATACCCACCTACTTAATTTTGCCATCAGTGTTTTTGAAAAGCACCTTGATTGATTAATTCATTCATTATTTTACTGTAAACACTTCATAAAACTTCTTTCATATAAGAACATGGAATTTGGGGTATCCCAAATCTATGTTTCCAGCTATAGTTACTCATATTTGACTCCATAATAAATTATCTCTTATGCCCCTGGAGATGAGAGCTGTGTTTTTATGTCCACATTCTTCTCGCTTTATTCAGTCATATATCCCAGTCCTTGAAATGCTGTCATGTAGATTCAGGACAGGTCTTTTCCTCAATTAAAGCTTTCTGGAATCATCAGGGAACATTAGGGGTGTGTTTCCAGGAAAATCAGAAGCCTGTCAACTGGCAGCAAGATTAACAAGCTCTTGGGTTTTAGCACCTTCACTCATATTCATTTCAGATACTTAAAAGATCCTCTAGGAAGTCAAAAAAATTATTCTGATTGTTCAGCAGAGACAAAAAAAATGTATATCAGGCTCTAACCTGATGGAATCTGGTTTGTTGAGAACAGCATACTTAAACCAAGTTTTCAGTCCCCCTTAAAAATGCCCTTCATGAAACCGAATGCTAAGGTTTGGTATAAGTTGCTTTCAGTTTCAGCCCATAGGTATTTACTACTTCAGGCATGGCTCCCAGAAGATTTGGGTATGCTTTCAAAACCAAAGTCCCTATTTGGGTAAAGTCAGTTACTCCAGTGGACTATGAGTCCAAAGTAATAAGAAGAATATCTCGAATTGATATTGGCAACAGAATCTTTCATCTAAAGAATGACATCCTTCATCTGGAATTTTTACATAAGGAAATACTTATAAAATTAGGTTTGCTTACTCAAGATACAAGAGATTATTATGCATTTCTCTACTTTCTATGTAATGGAGATCAGAGAGGATAGCAAGCATGATCAAAACAAGGAAAACATGGGTCATGATGGGATTATGACAATGCTCATCTGAGACCTTCCATCCTATTCAAGTTACCGTGCTGAAATAGACCAAAATGATCAACTGTCTGAACTGTGTGCAATGTTTTGAGCATTAGAGCATGCCTTTAATATTATTTATGTTTAATTATAAATTATAATATTATGTATATATTTATATTATAATAAATAAAATTATATTTGCCAAACTTGAAATGTTTACATGGTTTCTAGGATGAATACTTTTGAAGGACTTTACTAAAATTGGAAATGAATATGAAGCCAAAACATCTGATGGTATGGAGTGTAGTTACTACCTATCCATTCCTTTTGCCAATTTAAGAATCCCATACCTTAGCTAAAAACAAACAAATGTTCAGGACAGAGGCTACAAAAGCAAAGTCAACTAAATAAATCTCCAAAGGGTAAACCTCTTAAATTTGAGTAGGAAGTACATTAACTCTTCTTTTTATATATGCTGTTAGGTGTCTTTGAGGCATGACCAGCAATAAAGTCATGGACACAAACCATTAAAAACTGAACCATATGCTAGGAATCCAGAATTGATTCTATCACACAGGAGAAGAAATTTATAGAAGGAGCATAAAGGACTTGCAAATAGACCTCACTGAGGATCTGTATAAAGTGATTTAATCCTTAGGAATTATGACATAGTACCTTAGGAATGGTAGGTATGAAAAAAGCTTATTTCATTTCCTTATCCACACAAGTGTCTGTTTGTACTATTTCTGAGGGTTAACCATAAAGCTCTTTAGTCTCCAGAAAGTCACAGGTCATGTAGCCTTCCCTACTAGCCTCAGCCTGAGCTGTGTTTGACATTTCTGCATGATGTAAATGTATAACGTTGCTTCAAATATACTTTGTACGAAGAAAGAGGGAATTACAGAAGCAAGTAAAATACAACTTAACTGGAGATCTATAGACAATGCCCATTGAGTGAGGGAGAATTTATTTTCTCCCCAATGGTTTATCTAATTCCATGTGATCATCCCTGAACACATGTACATATAAACCACAATGAACAGATTTAGTAGGTTGTATATACACAGGCATGCACATACATATGTACTCACACATAACAATAACATTTAAAAAAGAGATCATTAACTAATAATTTTGGCGAGTAAGGGGGCATTGGAGAAATATGGAACCAGGAGGCAGAATGAAAGTTATATAAATAAAGTACTTAGGTATGATATACTCAAAAAATTAATTTAAAAAAAGCAAACAAAATCTTACCAAGACCACAGTAAGGAGAATATAAATTAGAGGAATTCTCTCCTTTTTTAAATTTTTTTTTATAATTTATTTTTTATTTCTTCAAGTTACATCTCAATCACAATCCCCTCCCTACTCTCCCCTAGAGTCCCACCCTTACACCCTCTTCCCCCTCAACTCCCCCATCCTCTTCCTTTTTTTAGTTTTAGGTATATCTTTTCCCCCCAACAGCTCCCCTTATCAGTCCAACAAATGGCTCTTTCTCTTATAACAATGAATACAATACAAAACAACAGAAATAAATAGGCCACAATTATGAGAGCATACATTCCCAATGTCCAGTCCATATGTATTTGGCACCTGACTTTAACATTCTACTATCTAACCATCTCCATGAGTTTAAAGTTCTATATCTAACTCAGCTTTCATACTAACTTGCCTCACACTTTTAAAAACATCTTCTTAGATCCAGAACACCCTCTTGCAAGCATGTCATTTTGCTAGTTACTATGACAGTCTATCACAGTTATTTTCTAAACTACTCAGAAATCAAGTTGCTAAGAGACAAGCAACATTTGCTTATCTAAATATAAGAGATAGATAAGGCATCTTCAAAAACCTTAAGAGATCTGCAGAATATGGCATTCAAAGATGTTTTCTTAACTTAAGATTTTTTGATATCGAGACATGTCAGCGCCTGACAGCACCCCCTATTCTACTCCAAGTAGAAGATGAGCATCGAAGAATCTCCAGTGTGAGATGGTTGAATTAGTGGCAAGCCTATCTCTTGGCAAGAAAAACCCCTTGCTTCAACTCTAGACAGAATGCTGTCCAAACAAGACAAAGCTTGGAAGCAGGTAAGTCGACAGCCTAGCTCTGCAAAGACAGGATAGGTAAGTCCTTCATAATTCCTGCTCTACAATCAATGTCTGTCAGAGAAACGGGGCCAAATGGCTAAAGATTGATGCTGTAATATATGGAGAGAAAATGGGAACTGTCCAGGCAGCAACTGGTATGTCATTTCTTAGTTTTGGAAGCTGCGGGCCCTGTACTTCCTATATAATCATATATATTTATCCCTCTCAGGTCTCTGAGGTGGTTGAAGAATAGATAGCTACAGTCTCATAGTTAAATTTTGAATTGTTTAGAAATTCTCTCCTTTTAAAATGAAATGCATTGTTCTCTCATACATTACACCCTGACCATAGGTTTCATTCCTTCTGCCCTTCCCAGTTCCCATACACATACCTCCCCTCTCTCCCAGATCACCTCTTCCTCTATTTTCCTTCAGAAAAAAACAGATCTCCCAGGGATATCAACCAAACATGTCTTTACAAGTTACAATAAGACTAGGCACAAATCCTCATATCAAGATTGGACAAGGCAACTCAGCAGGACAAAAAGGGTCCCAACAACAGGCAAAAGAGTCAGAGAAATCTCATACTCTCACATTAGGAGGCCCTCAAAACACCAAGATAAAAACCATAACATATATGCAGTGGACTAGTATTGTAGCTTCAGTATCTGTGAGCTCCTGTGAGCCCTGTTTAGTAAATTCTGTGGTAGTGTTCTCATTTATTATTATTTTATTATTTATTATTCTAAGTATTATATATTGTCCTTGACCAATTTGACTCTTACAATTCTTCATTCTTCCTCCCTTTTCCCCACAGGGTACTGTAAGCTCTCCCTAAGGTTTTTTGTTTGTTTGTTTCTTTTTTTTTTTTAAGGTTTTTCAAGACACGATTTCTCTGTGTAATAGCCCTGGCTGGCCTCGAACTCACAGAGATTCGCCTGCCTCTGCCTCCCGAGTACAGGGATTAAAGGAGTGCACCTCCATACCTGGCACTTCTCCCTAATGTTTGTATGTGGGTCTCTGCACCTGCTTCTCTGATGATGTATGTACAGGGCTCTGATCTATGCATATAGCAGAATATCATTAGAGATCATTTCTCTTCTTTTCTTTTTGAATTTTCAAACAATGTCACGCTTCTGAAAGAACTTTTAAAGTTAAAAAAATAATAAATACTTAAAGATATAAAAATGGTAACTACCTTGATTATATTGTTTGAATACACATAGATATATTTGACATATACATTATATATATGTATATATAAAATCTGCATCTCACATATAAGTATATTCATTAGGTTTTATGATAGCTAATCTTAGTTGTCACCTTCACTATATTTTACATCAACTAAAACCACATGTAAATATAGAAGCAGCATAATACATGAGCGTAGAGAATGCATCAATTGCAAAGCACAAAGGCCTTCAAAGTCTCATAATGGAAATTATAATTAGTCCATCTTCAATGGTCCCCATAGTCTTAGTTTTGCCATCATTCAAAACTCAAGCTCAACATCTCCTCTGAGACTCATGATAAATATTATTGTTATCCACAGCAAGATTAAGAAATCATATAACATAATTGCAATATAAAATATCACAGGGAAGCATCTCCAATCTGAAAGAAAGTAATGGGTGGTAGAAAGGATGGATGAAACTAACAAAATATTAAATGCAGCCAGACAAATATTAGGTTCTGTGGCTGCATGTCTCACATTAAGGCTGCATAGCCTAAGTCATCCCCTAAAGCTTTGCACTAGTCACCTCTGTAGCTTTACTAACAAAAGACACATGGTGTCTCTCCTGGATTGGCTATGCTTGTGGTCTTTGACATTCCTTGGCAGACATTCCAGGATCATGACATCTTTATACTCTTGGAGTTTTTACCACAGTCTGATTTCACTCGATCAAGTTTGTGTATCATCCTTCCAGTGGCCAGAAACATGATCCTGCCGTCCTTTGTCTGATGTATCAGGAAGGCCTTCTGTTGAATCTGAGTAGAAATTTCTTTGATGATACAACTCTTCAATTCTGTGTTTCTGTGAAATGTGCAACAAAAGATGAAAGCATGCAGCAGCTAGCCTCTGTGGACTATACCTCACTATGGCCTCCCAATACCTAAATGCCTGAGAAGCAGCCATGAGAGAGCAGCTGCTCTAGCAATCTCTTCTCAAAGCAAAGCATTTTAAATTACTTAAAACATTTATTAAAAGAGCCTATGATGAGCAGAGCCACGTAAATTTCTTATATTCTTTCAACGTCTCTTTATTATTGTCCCAATTCAAAGTACTTAGTTTTTTTCTTAGCATGCTAATCTCTTTAGTAACCATATCTTGTACCTCTCTTGGACCCACATTTAAATGCACTATCTCCTGAACAAATTGCAAGTTTTTCAAATCCTTCTGTTCTGCTAATTTTTCTGTACTATAAATTGAATAAAAACAGCTAGCAAAACGTGTGCAATAGCCAGCTTGTTCAGTTACTGTTACAGGATATATTTCAAACATTTCCCACAAGCTCATGTTTGAGTAATGGCACTCGGTTTTATGGCATTACCTGGAGGCTGTGGTGAATTTAAGAAGAGGGGCATGGATGTCAGAAGCAGATCACTAGAAACAGAGCTTTGAAGGATCTGCTCTGGTTCTAGTCTAGCTCCTCCAACTTCCTGATCATTAAGAAGTGAGGATGACCTACATACAGACACCTGGTGACAGGAACTCCACCATATCTTCCCTGTTACACTGAAAATTACCCAACAGAACCAAAGCCAAAATAAACACTTCTTTAATTGTTTCTGTTAGGGATTTTGGTCATAAAAGTAAAAGTAAATAACATAGAGAATTGATGCCCAAAGTGAAGTCATATTTTGATAAATCTTACCATATGTTCTTTGTGTCACTAAAACTGGTTAGTGGGGAAAGTATGAAGGAGTTTGAAGACATGGGCTGGAGAAGACTTTGAATGATTTCAGGCCTAATGGGAAAATCTTATATAAGTCCAGAAGATCAAACTGCTTCTAAAAATGTGAGTAGTTAAGATTGTTCTTATAAGGTTTCATATGGGAACAGAGTCTCTGTTGGAAGATACAGAAGAAATCATCCATAATATATTCAAGAAAATAATTTTGCTAAGATTTGACTCTCTTGAGATTTTGAGTAAAGTTGAACTTAAAGGTAATGGACTCATGATTTAACACAGGAAGATTTAAGACATTATATTTTTCAAACTTTAGAATGTTCATATTTGCTTATTTTAGTCACATTTATACTGAGATCCAGCACTAAAAAAAGCAGAGCAGAAATATGTGACAAACTTGAAGTTTGGTTAGGAAAGTAGCATAAACAATGTCAGCTTTGCCAACAAAACAAGCAGATCACTGTGGAATGGTTAGAGTTGTTAAGGAAAAGCATTGCACTCTTCAATAGTACAAGGCCGGGACTCCACTTACCAACTTACAAGGGAAAATGTTGCACACTGATCTGGAAAGCTTACATTTCAAAAAGAATCATGAGACTTCTTTGCTAGAACATGGCACAAGGAGGCCTGGCTACACCTCAAGATGGGAATAGAATTGAGTATTACATTGGCCTAATTCTGCAAACATATAGATTATAAGAATGTCAGTTCTATGCAGGCTTGCATCAATCCTTCAAAGAAAAGGCTGTGAGGTCAAGAAACATGGGAGATTGTCAGATTTCTTTCCTGGAATCTGTGAGTAAGCTGTACTTAAAAAATTATGCACACACACACACACACACACACACACACACACACACATACACACACATATAACAAAAATTAATATGTTCTGAAATCATTTCACTGACATAGGAAGATCTCATAGGTTAATGCCACATAGTTGAGATTGTAATTTAGTATGTGAAAAATTAACAGAGCAAAAATGTAAGACAAGTCATTTAATAATCTCTGCATCTGAATATAATAAGTTTTCTTGGTTTTGTTTTGTTGTTGGTGGTGGTTGTTTTGCTTTTTTTTTCTTATATTTTTGGTTGTGAGCCTAGCCTTTAATGGCTGAGCCATCTCTCCAGCCCTTTTTTTTTTCTTTATTTGGCAGAGGGTTTTGTACAAAGCAGATTCTCTCAACATTGCTACTATTAATATTTCAGGCAAGATAATTGTTTGCTGCGATGGAGAGACAAGAAGATCCAGGCTATAGGATCTTTAATTGCATCTCTGCTCTCTGTGTATTACCCACATGCACTTACTGTTCTCCTGATCCCCCACATATAAGTAACAATCAAAATCATTTCCAGAGTGGTCCAATGTCCCTTAAAGGGCAATCGAATCACTCATAACACACTGGAAATTTGGTGCCTTTTTATTCTGAGTTTATCAGTTTACTTTGCTCATCACTGTCCCTCTTATTGCCTTTTAAAAATATTGAGTGTGTGTGTGTGTGTGTGTTTGTGTGTTTATGCACATGACAGGGCATAACTCTTCTCCCACTATGTAAGATCTGAGGATACAATTTAGGTCATCAAGCCTGACGGTATTAAAATCTTATTCCAGATTATTTTTGGAAAAATAGATCATAGGCCTTTTGTTAACCATGCATGCTGCTTGCTATCAAAGTTTTACTTTTAACTTTAAAGTGTGGATTTGTACTTCTGTGTTTATTCATAAATTTATTTTTTTATTTGAAACAGTAAAACCTGGTTTGTACATTATGATTTCCACACCACATAGTTCCAGAAATCTTTCTATATTTTTTCAAGTTAGAGCTATTTCCTAAAAAGAATCTTGGCTTAGTAAGATTCCTGAATTACACTACTTCATAGATTAAGAGCATGCTCTTTTGAAGTGTAACCATAGTAATTGGAAGATTTGATATATTGTGGTAGATGAAAACTATTTTATGAGTTAAAAACCTACTGTTTGAAAATGACAGTGTAAAGTGATGGATTAAAATAGTGAGCCTCAGTCTTTATGGAAATTGCTAATCACCAGCTTTACTCCTTCGCTTTCACTCTATCATGAAAAACAATGTTTAAAATGCATTTTACATAAAGTACATTTCATCTAATCGCCAGCAGAGAATTAGTTCTTTAAAACACGAGTGCTGGATGAAAATAAGCACTTCTATGTGATGGTGCTCTCTCCAGGGAATCTGTGGATTTTATGGAGCCTTATGCGGTTGGAGAAGTTGCCTGAAAACCATAAGCATTAGACTGAGAAAGAATAAGAATAAAGAACTAGGAAACAGATTGAGAAGTTTCATTTACTTAAATATTCCTCAGGTTAAAACATAGAAATTGGGGACTATCCAGGTAGCCAGTTGTCTGTCATTTCTTAGTTTTCGAGGCTGCTGGCTCTGTACTTCCTGTATAATCAGTTATGTTTATCCTTCTCATGTCTCTGATGTGGTTGAATACTAGATAGTTATAATCTCACAGGTAAATTATAAGTTGTTTAGGAATTAAAAGAATGTTCTAGGTCTAAGCATATGTTTTCAAGTTAGCAATGCAAGGTAGGATGGAAACTGAGTTAGGTATGGAACATTAATCTCTCAAGATAGATAGATAATAGATTATTAATATTAATTGCCAAATATGTATGGACTGGAGATTGGAAGTTGTCACCTGTGCCACTGAGTTCAAGGCTTTTCCCCACTTTCTCTTCTATTAGATTTAGTGTATTGGGCCTTATGTTAATGTCTTTGATCCACTTGGACTTAAGTTTTGTGCCAGGTGATAAATATGGGTCTAATTTCATTCTTTTACATGTCGACATCCAGTTGGACCAGCACCATTTGTTGAAGATGCTGTCCTTTTTCCATTGTATGGTTTTGGCTTCTTTGTCAAAAATTAAGTATCGATATGTAAGGAGAGTTTAGATTAATATAAATTAGGGGTTTCTGATAAAGTCTCTTAATTCGGTGCATGAAGATCAACTTGGCTGTGGGCAATTAGGTTATCAGCTTATGGGCTAAAAACAAGGATAAAGTCAGGTGAAGCAAGGGTTGTCTTTATGGACTAAACAAGGAGGAAGCCAGGTAAAACAAGGAGAGACTCTATGGACTAAAAACAAGGTTTATGGCCTGGTATTGCTTACAGCTGCTAAGTGGGCAGAGCCCAGAGGCTGAAGCAGGTGGAACACGGAGAGATCCTATTTAAGGATAAGTGGATGGAGCCTAGGGGCCCCATGCTAGAGAGCTCCGATGCTAGTGAGTCCTCAGGCTAGAAAGGGCAACGAGTAGTTTGTATCTTCTGATGGAGAAAGTGCTGGTGGACTGATGGCCTGATCTCCCAGAGGCAGAAAGAAGCTAGTGAGCAGAGAAAGCCTCAGCAAGACAGCAAAAGGCCAAGGACTAAACCCTGTGGTTCAACTTTTGCCTAGAGGGTTTGACCTGTCCAAACAGTGGCCTGAAGAGAACCATGGCCAGCTTTAAAGACTGAGGCAGAGCAGCAGAGTTGTTGATACAAAGGAAATAAGTTGGCTTACAGATGGTTGAGGTCTCCCAGAGAGAAGAAAGCCTCAAGCTATATTTAAGGTGAAACCACCATAGCAAATTTACCCTGATGGATCTATGTCTGAGATATTCCAAGAGAAAGACTGCTAAATGCATTAAAGGGTCTACTCCAGAGACTGTTCCTAATGACTGAGAACCTGATCCAGAGACTGTATCCTTCTAAAAGGTTATGAAAATAGTTGTAATAGTTATCAGTAGGTTTAGTGGGTAGGTAATAGGTGTTGTAGTCATTCGTAGGGCTAGTAGTTAAGTTTTTAATATTTGTTATAAGTGAATATAGTTATTAATAAATATATATTGTTGAATAATTTAAAAAGGTTCGGGTTTCATCCATAGATGTGTGGATTCATTTCTGGGTCTTCAATTCAATTCCACTGATCAACTGGTCTGTTTCTATACCAGTACCATGCTGTTTTTATTAGTATTGCTCTGTAGTATAGCTTGAAATCTGGATGCTGATACTTCCTGATTTTTTTTTTTTAATTATACTGGATTCATTTAGCTATTCTGTTTTTTGGGGTTTTTTTTGGTTTTTGTTTGTTTGTTTTGTTATTCCATATGAAGTTGAGAATTGTTTTATCCAGGTGCATAAAGAATTGTGTTGGTATTTTGATAGTAATTGCATTGAATCTGTATATTGCTTTTGTTAGGATGGCCTTTTTTATTATGTTGTGTTTGTTTCTTAGCCACTTGATTTCTGATTAACCTAGAAAACATCTGTAATACAATAAACTAGAACCCAACAAAATGATGTTTGAATGATATTAGTTTGCATTTCTTAATTATCCTAAACAATTTGAAATAATTGCTATGAAAAGGGCAAGAACTTTACATTGCATTTTTAAGAATTCATAGGTGCAATACCTTAAAAAAGAGTTAACCTTAATTTTGTATCAATATACCAATATATATGAGTAGATTTAATATTTACCCCTTTTCCTTTATCATCCTTATATCATGTCTATATCCCCCTTTTTTCTAGTCTTTCCTGCTATATGAGAGAAAGAAGGATAGAAGAAAGAAAAAGAGAGAAATCCCTGCGTCTAACCTCCTAAATCTTGTCTAACGAGACCATATAACAACTTGTAACCAATCTCTCTAAATGACAACAAACATCTATAACCCATCAAATGACCAAAAAAAGAAAAGGAAAAGAAAAAAACTCACCCCACCTTTTGGGAATGGGGCGTCACTCTCTTAAAATTGCTTCCTGCTGATGTGGGACATAGGAAACCTGTTTGGGGCCCAAATAAGAGTGGGAAATGGTTAAGCAAGTTAATAGTAATATTTGTTGTTACTATTAACTTGGCAAAACTTGGAAGAAGGTAAGTCGACAGGCTAGCTCTGTCAAGACAGGGTAGGCAAGACCTTCATAATTCCTGCTTTACAATTAATGTCTGTCAGAGATACTGGTCCAAGAGACTGAAGATAGATGATCTAATGTATGGAGAGAAATTGAAGGTTGTCCAGGCAACCAATTGTCTGTCATTTCTTATTTTTGGAAGCTGTTAGCTCTGGTATTTAAATACTGGCCTCTGTTTTAAATGTATCTATAGAAAGCCATCTAATATAGGCTCAGTGTGACTATCTGCAAACAATTATTGATAGGGCTCAGAAAGTTAAGGGAGCTTTTTAGGTTTTTTATTTGTTTTGTTTTGTTTTGTTTTCCTCTCAAAATGTGTCTTGTGCTTATGTACCAAAGAGACAAGAGTAAATTTCAACTGGCATGGATATGTTATACAAGAGTTAATCAGGTGACTGTTGTTTAATTCAAGGATCTTATCCAAAGCATGGCAAGCAAATAAGAAGCCAAATCTAACAGGAGTTTGGGAAACCTCAAAACCTGCATATCTGCAGTCAAGCCAGTTGATATTAGGGAAGAGTAAATATGATAACATATAAAAGCTGTCAATCAAAAAGGATGATTTCACATTATCTACATGAAGAAGGGTGTAGATATTAAGCCACACAAGAACCTTATCCCCTAGAAGACACAGGGACTCTTCATCACTCGATGTCATTGGTGGTGTAGTGTCATCTGAGGGCAGAATTGAAAACAAAGATTAGACAGATGGAAATGCCAGCTTCACCCTGACTTCTGGAAAGAGTAATGGGAGGCTGGCAATTAAGATAATTATATGGCTTATGAGTTAATCAACCATGTCTATTTAAGGCAGGCCTCATCAAATCCCCAAACGATGAATGCAGAGAATTTCCAGACTGATACACATTGGGAGGGTGTGCATTCCAACTCCCAGGGAATGTGTTTCAGCTCTTGCAGATCTTATCTACCTTTTCTAGATGTACTTTGTTCTTTTTATATGAACCTTAGTTGAAGTTTTAGTAACTGGTAGTAGTTAACTAATATGCTTATCTTCTGAGCTGATGAGGGGTCATAAGAATATGGAATGTGAATTTATCAAATCATTTCAGCCACCTAGGGACCACTGGTTACAATGATGTCTGAAGTGCAGGTGACTTATGGGATCAGCTCCAAACCTAATGTTTGGATTGAATATAGTTGTATGGACCACTGTGAACTGGAGAATGGTTTGATATGGAAACACATATATTTGATGTTAGAGAATAAGACAGAGAAATAGCTTTTCCTTAAAGTTAAAAACAATTTCTTTTAATTAAATGTTACCTACCTTTAAAACAATGAAACTTCAGAGTGATTCATGTACACTCTCAGAAGACATGCAATTGTTCTGATTGATCTTTGTATATTGACACAAAATTAATGTTAACATTTTTTAAGGTATTGTACCTAGGTAATGCTTAAAAATGTAATGTGAAGTTTTGGCCTTGTGATAGCAACTATCACAAACTGTTTAGGATAATTAAGAGATGCAAACTAATAGTCATTCAACATATCATTATGTGAGGTTCTCTACTAGTACCTAACGAAGCTACTATCACAGAGGTTTTCTAAGTTAACCGGAAATCAAGTTGCTAAGAGACAAGAAACATTAGCTTTTTCAAATATATGGAGATAGATAGGTGGTCTTTGGAATTTGGCATTGAAAGAAATTTTCTTAAGATTTTTTGATATTGAGACATGTCAGCTCCAGACAACAACACCCTCTATTCTACTCCAAGTAGAGGATGAGCATTGAAGAATCTCCATTTGGAGATGGTTGCATTAATGGCAAGCTTGTCACTGGGCAAGAAAAATCCCTTGCTTCAACTGTAGACAGAATGATGTAAAAAAGGTAAAACTTGGAAGAAGGTAAGTCAACAGGCTAGCTCTGTCAAGACAGGGTAGGCAAGACCTTCATAATTCCTGCTTTACAATTAATGTCTGTCAGAGATACTGGTCCAAGAGACTGAAGATAGATGATCTAATGTATGGAGAGAAATTGGAGACTGTCCAGGCAATAAGTTGTCTGTCATTTTTTATTTTTGGAAGCTATTGGCTCTGCATTTCCTGTATAATCAGATATATTTATCCTTCTCAGGTCTCTGATGTGGTTGAAGACTAGATAGTTATAGTCTCACAGTTAAATTTTAAGTTGTTTAGGAATTAAAAGTATGTTCTAGGTCTAAGAAGATGTTTTTAACTTGGTAATGCAAGTTAGGATAGAAACTGAGTTAGGTATAGAACTTTAAACTCATGGAGATAGATAGATAATAGAATATTAATATCAGTTGCCAAATATGTATGGATTTGACATTGAGAATGTATGTTATACCTTATAATTTTCATAATTGTGGCCTAATTATTTTTAAAAAAAAGAAGAATTATGAGTTCTGGGAGAAGCGGGGGAGGGAGGGAGGGTGGGGTTGGGATCATGTAGAAAGGGCACTGTGATGGAGATGTAACTTAAAGTAATAAATGAACATTTTAAAAATTTTTTAAATTTTTAGAAAAATATTCTTTCTGAGAAAAAATAGCATTAATCCTGATAACCATTTTAATTTTTCAAAGTTTTAACTATAAGAGCATTCATGGAACCATATGTACTCCTTTTAGAATACAACATGTATCAATATACAAAGATCAATACCAATGTGGCCAAATATAATCTTAATTTTGTATCAATATACAAAGATTTGGTATTGATCTTTGTATATTGATACAAAATTAAGGGTAACACTTCTTAAAGGTGTTGTTCATAGTAATACTTAAAAATGAAATGTCAAGTTTTGACCTCTTGCTACCAATCGACATAAACTGTTTAGGATAATTAAGAAACGGAAACTAATAGTCATGAAAACGTGCCATTTTGTTAGTTACTATGACAGTCTATCACAGTTATTTTCTAAGCTACTCAGAAATCAAGTTGCTAAGAGACAAGCAATATTTGCTTATCTAAATATAAGAGATAGATAGGGCATCTTCAAAAACCTCAAGAGATCTGCAGAATATGGCATTCAAAGATGTTTTCTTTTTCTTTTTTTTTATAAATACTTTATTTTTTTTCTTCAAGTTACATCTCAGTCACAAACCCCTCCCTATTCCCCCTTCCTATCCCACCCTTCCACCCTCTTCCCCCCAGCAGCTTCCCCTTTCAGTCCAACAGATGGTTCCTTCTCTTATAACAGTAAGTATTATACAAAACAACAGATATAAGTATGCCACATTTATGAGAGTTAAATGGCCCAGTATACCTTCCCAATGTCCAGTTTATACATATTTGGCCCCTGACTTTAACATTCTACTATCTAACCATCTCCATGAGTTTAAAGGTCTATATCTGACTCAACATTCATACTAACTTGCAACACACTTTTAAAAGTATCTTCTTAGATCTATAACACCCTCTTGATTCCTAAACAATTCAAAATTTAACTATGAGACTAGGCTCTCTATTCTTCAACCACCTCAGAGACCTTAGAGGGATAAATATATCTGCTTACATAGGAAGTGCAGGGCCTGCAGCTTCCAAAACTAAGAAAGGACATACCAATGACTGCCTGGACAGTTCCCATTTTCTCTCCATACATTCCTGCATCAGTCTTCAGCCTTTGGGTCCTGTTTCTATGACAGACATTTGTTGTAGAGCAGGGATTATGAAGGACTTACCTACCCTGTCTTGGCAGAGTTAGGCTGTCGACTTCCCTGCTACCAAGTTTTGTCCTTTTTGGACAGCAATCTGTCTGCAGTTGGAACAAGGGGTTTTTTCATGCCAAGAGATAGGCTTGCCACTAATTCAACCATCTTACAGTGGAGGTTCTTCGATGCTTATCTTCTACTTGGAGTAGAATAGGGGGTGCTGTCAGGCGCTGATATGTCTTGATATCAAAAAAAAAAGAAAATCTTAATTTAAGATAACATCTTTAAATGCCATATTCTGCAGATCTCTTGGGGTTTTTGAAGATGCCCTATCCATCTCTTGTATTTAGATAAGCAAATGTTGCTTGTCTCTTAACAACTTGATTACTGGGTAGTTTAGAGAATATCTGTGATAGACTGTCATAGTAGCTAGAGAAATATTGAGTCTAACAGAGACCATGAAACAAATGGACCTAACAGATATCTACAGAACGTTTCACCCAAACACAAAGGAATACACCTTTTTCTCAGCACCCCACGGAACCTTCTCCAAAATTGACCACATAGTTGGTCACAAAGATAGTCTCAATAGATACAAGAATATTGAAATAACACCTTGTATCTTATAAGACCACCACAGAATAAAGCTGGTCTTCAACAGCAAAAGAATCAACAGAAAGCCTACACACACATGGAAATTGAACAGCTCCTTACTGGATGACCACTGGGTCAGGGAAGAAATAAAGAAGGAAATCAAAGACTTCTTAAAATCCAATGACAATGAAGACACAACATACCCAAACCTATGGGATACATTGAAAGCTGTGCTACAAGGAAAGTTCATAGCACTAAGTTCTTTCAAAAAGAAAATTGTGACAGCTCATATTAGTGAACTAACAGCTAAGCTGGGTGAATTGGAAAAGAAAGAAACAAACACTCCCAAGAAGAGCAGAAGGCAGGAAATCATCAAACTTAGGGCTGAAATCCACAACTTAGAATCAAAAAGAACTATACAAAGAATCAATGAAACCAAGAGTTGGTTCTTTGAGAAAATCAACAAAATAGACAGACCCCTAGCCAAATTAACTAAAAGGCAAGGGAAAGAACCCAAATCAACAAAATCAGAAATGAAAAGGGAGAAATAACAACAGACATTGAGGAGATCCAGAAAATATTCGGGCATTACTTTAAAAATCTATATTCCACTAAATTTGAAAACCTAAGCAAAATGGACAATTTCATCGATAAATTCCACCTACCAAAACTAAATCAAAATCAGATTAACAGCTTAAACAGCCCAATAACACCCAAGGAAAAAAAACAGTCATTAATAATCTCCCAACCAAAAAAAGCCCAGGGCCAGATGGCTTTAGCATTGAATTCTAGCGGACCTTCAAAGAGGAACTAACACCATTACTTTTCAAACTCTTCCACCACATAGAAACAGAAAGAACACTGCCAAACTCATTCTATGAGGCCACTGTCATTCTGATTCCTAAACCACACAAAGATCCAACAAAGAAAGAGAACTTCAGACCAATCTCCCTCATGAACATAGATGCAAAAATACTTAATAAATTACTAGCAAACCGAACTCAAGAACACATCAAAAGTATCATACACCATGATCAAGTAGGCTTCATCTCTGGAATGCAGGGATGGTTCAATATACGAAAGTCTATCAATGTAATTCACCACATAAACAATATGAAAGAAAAAAA